>JAQIWT010000002.1:0-119929 GCA_034696485.1 Isohypsibius dastychi | reverse complement strand
TGTAGCGCAGTATTCCAGGTGAGGCTGCACGAAAGCGTTGTACATTCCCTTGCGTTCTTGGAGGTCAAGCCCGTCTTTAACCCGGTTCAAACACGCGATTCCAGCGTACACTTTCCGTTCGACGCTTTCGATCTGGTCCTTTCATTTTAAGGAGTGATCAATCACCACCCCCAAATATTTCGTCTTCGCAACCTGAGCTAATGAGACGCCGTCGAGCAAAACTTCAGCAGCTGCACACCCTTTCCGACGGCGGGTTGTTGTAATCACCATCGCATGGCATTTGTCGATATTCAGTTTGAGGAAGTTTTCTTGAAGCCAGTGCGCGGTTCTCTCGAGCTGCCGAGACAGTTTGGTCGCAGCTTCCGTCGGCGTGTTTCTTCTATGTTGTTGCACTCCGTCGGAATTCACCGTCCTCTGACCTCACCCGGGTAGCCGTATGCGTTTCGGTGATATTTTGGGTGATTCCTACCTTAACTTTCATTCCTCCGCTGTTCGGAAAATTTGGAGTTCTCGGGTTATCGAAAGCCGGAAGGTGCACACTACAACAAGTCTTAGTTCCGAATTACATCATATTTTACAAACTCGTTACTTCGGTGGTTCCTCTGGTCATCATGATATTCTGTTATGTGGTCATATTCACCATTTTGATTAGCTCAAGTTCGAGTATCGTTCGCGTCTACCAGATCGGGCAACCTCCCGTCCGGATCATGGCGGCAGCGCAAAACTATCAAAAACGAATGGCATTGATCTCCTTATCTGTATGCCTCGTATTCATGATTTTCTATCTGCCCAGTGCCATTTACGGACTGATAAATCCACGCTTGCTGACATTACAGTCGGACACGGGTCTCACTATTATAACATGGCTGTATTTAGGTAGGTGGTTGTTTGTACGGTATCGGGCATAACAATAAGTCCCAATTTGCCTAGGTTGCGCCCTGAACCCTGTTGTCAGCATTATGCTCGACCCGACATTTCGTCAACGCATTTTCTGCCGAACAAGAAATCAGATTCATCACGTGAATCCGGTCATCCAACCGGCGCTCAGGCTGTCTGTGCTGGTCCCACCGATCCAAAGCTAAAACGTTCGTCTTCTAGAGAGATTGTTATCATGCTATCTCAAGCTATTGACCAACATTATTCCAAGTCCCACATATCTTTTTGGATGTCCAGGTTGCGCGCTGCGTAGTATACTTGCATGTAGTGTCACAATCGCTGCAATAAAAATGATGAGATAGAGCTCGGTCTAAAGGTCACACAGTGTAAATTGTCGACCTGATGAGGACATGTACTGGGCTTGAATTGGTTTTCCCAGAGTTTGTTGTGTCATTGGGAGTTGTAGTTACATCCGACTGATACAGTTACTTGGTTAGTGGGTTCTTCGGCCAGTTTATACATCATTTTGAGACCACGAGGAGTCTGACTGCGAAACTTTAATGCGCCCTTAGCAGCTTGTGCCAGCCTGAACCACTAGAGTCGTCATGGACTTTCCAGAAACCACCTTTCAAACATTGTCGATAACCAAAATGGTGAAGAATGAAAAGTGAGAAAGTTGTGGAGCACTGCTCAGATGATACTCAAGCAGTTGTTGCACCAAGACTGCCATCTGTAGTATTTCGTGTACTTTGATGGAGCTATTTTGCCAGTACTGTATATATGGAGCCTGTGCATACAAACGACAGCAGCAAGAGCCGCTCACGCCATGCACACGGAGGTGGGTCTTCTCGCCATTGGCTTGATTCTAGTGCAGACATGAACGGACGACTTTGTCGTCATTTCATCAAGATTCTTCGAAAGCGATATTTTCCAGGAAAAGTGCTGGCTCATACCGGTTGAAAGAGCTCAAGCTTTTTATATACATACGAGACACCGATAATTATGACACGTTTGAACTGTGATTCCGCGAATACATTAAGCCAAATTTTATACAAGCAAGAATTGAACTTTCGCAGAAAGTGGAAAAAAATCGAACGTCTAAATTGGTTTCCTTGCGATTAGACCTGCATTCTCACGTCCGTCCATGCGGGCTCTTTCAGGAATACATTTCCGTTCAAAGTACCCAACTTTCTCAATCTCGAAGCCAGCTCGAGTGGCTTCGCGCTCTAAAATGTCGGGGTCCATGAACAGGACAGTCTCGGGGAAATTGTTTTCAGGTCCACATAGCTCCTCCGTTTTCCAGTACCCGGGCCACATTTCGCCATCCTCCAGCCGCTTTTCCACAAGATCCCATACTTTTTTATACACTCCGTTACGCAGACTTCCAGTTATCACACAGAGCAGACCCCCAGGTCGAAGGAGCTTAAAGAAAAGGTCAAACGCTTTGCGAACTTCTTCAGGAGATACGAAATGCAGCCAGTTAGCGGCTAGAATTCCAGAGAAAAAGTCAGGCTGAACTTGGAGCTCAAGAGCATTTCCAGCCAGTAAGGTTAACCTTTTGCAGAATTCTTCATTGTCCTCGATCGAGTTCCACAAAATATCCAAGTGACCTTTTTCCAAATCGTTGGCGATGACCTTTTTGGCGCCTGCTTTTAGCATCTCTTTTGTGTGGAATCCAAATGCACAACCGAGATCTGCAACAGGTCCATCGGTTTTCGCAGAAAAATCGATGAAAAATTTAGAATATTCGTCGATTTCTTTGTTAGCCATCCAGCCCATCCGATTCAGCGTCGGGATCCAGGGTTCGTCGGAAAAACTGATCAAACCAGGCATTTTCACCGGTTGCAAATAAAACTAGTTTGCTGAAAAAACTTTATCGAAGATCCTAGTAAAAAACGTGGAGCTTTTCGAATGAACAACACTGAGAACAAATAAAGTTCACAAGGCACGCGTGTGGGCGGTCTTTAAAAGACTGCATCTCACGAACTAGCACCACAATTGTGCTGAGTCATCTTTTTGCGGAAACGACTTCCCTGGATGTAATTGTTTTTGTTGTTTTTCGCAGTTCAAGCCGCCGTAGTAAATTCGCCTGGGGAACATTTTCTGTTTTGTTTGTGTACTGGTATAGGAGAAAATGGATAAAATACAACTGCACATAAAACAGTTGCGTAGCTTCCTCACAGAACAATCGTGTCAATAAAGAATTTTCTCTCGTTTTATTAGTTCACGGAAAATCCATCAGTGCTTGCGTTCCCGAGCACAGATTTCGAAACGAGCCGGCTCGATAACTGAAAATGGCACAAAGCATGTCATCATGTAACTAATATGATCGATACAAATGTTGAAAATTCCGAAGTGTGACTCACCTATTCCATGAACAACTCGGTCAAGTGGCGGCAGCTCTGCACCAGGTGGCAGCACAATATCGAAGTTCTGTAGTAAACCGGCAAAGAAGCAGAACATCTGCATTTTGGCAGAGGTTTCGCCCAGGCATGACCTTCTCCCTTTAAGACATACAAAACTGTTCAACAGGCGATCCTGCTTTTTCAAGTAGCTTATTACCTATGCTGAAGCTCATCTCGTTCGGGTTGGAGACATAGTGACCCTCGTCATCCAGGAAACGTTCTGGTCGGAAAACTTCAGGATCATCCCAGATTTCCGGGTTGCTGTGCATGGAGTAGGAATTCGTGATCAAAATAGTATCTGCAATACAACGTCATCTCAGGTCAACACAACAACATATGCAAGATGGTGACCTTTTTGGTTTAGCTTGGTTAACACACTGACCGTGCAGTTTCTTCTTATATGCCAAATCCCTGTACGAACCAACTGCGTCCCAAGGATAACTCGCTCACAAAAAGAAAAACAGGGTGTCAAATTTAAAGCGTGCTGTGCTTCAAGAGCAATCTTCACATTAGCAAGGATCTAGAAATTCGGGTCAAAGACCGCTGGGTAACTTAATTTAGTGGCTCTCCCCCTCACGATTTAGTGTACGAGTATTGCACTCCGTTCAAATATGGAACCTTTAAGCTCTACATTGATAGTGCTTGGAGGCAAACGAAGTTCTGATGTATTTTTCCACTACTGTATGCGAAATTCCAAACAGAGTAAGAAGGCTTCACTCATGGGGTTCGCATATTTGTTAAATCAGAGTGATACTCAACAGTGATACCTTTTGGGATTTTGTACTCCATGAAGACTGTGTCTTCCGTCGCCCTCCGAGGCAATGGGTAGGGGACCATATGATTGAAGCGCATCGTTTCAATGGTCACAGCTTCGATATACCCTAGCTTGGGCTTGTCACTCAAAACCGGCAAACGTTCTCTTCCAACCACCGAATCAATCAACTGTTGACACTTTTTCTGGACATCGGGATAATGCAGCATCATCAGGAACAACCACACCACAGCACTGATGATATCCTCTGCACCAGCTGCAATTTGAAAGAAAAACTAAGTGAGCGGTGTTTGTGGAAGAGTAACTTGAGACGTACCCATCAACAACTCCATAGACAAAGTCACCATTTGATCATCTGAAAACATTGAACTCAGAATTCACCGTTCCGAACTTATGTTCGATGAATCGGCTTACGACTCATGGTGGCTGCTTGTTTGCCATTCGTATCTGTATCTTCCAGCTGTTTCCGATAAGCATCGAGAAAGTCCCTTGGTTTCTCCGTATGATTTACAGGCTCTTTTTCTCTTCTAGTGACATTCTCTACTGTCAGCTCAGTCAAGAAATCAATGGCGCCCTGCATTTTCTTGAGTTTTGTCGAAAATGGGGGAAAGTGGCATAACCAAGGCATAATGCTGATGAGGCCAGTGTTCATGCTCGTTCCGAAAATTGTTCGTAGAGAGACCAGCATTCTCGGAAAACCAGGGTGTTCGGTGGTGATGGCCCCTTCTTGGATCAATGCGCACATGGCTGACACAACCGCACGTTCAATCAGGGGACGTGTCTGGATGGGCTGACCATTGAATTTGCGGACGTCTTGAATAAAGTTTTGCGTTATTTCTCGAAGTGATGGTTCTAGGTCCGTGCGTCCTGGAGATGCGCCAACGCTCTTGAGGGAAGTTATGGCCAATCGGCGACGCTCTTTCCATTCGGGTCCTTCCGTAAAACCGATAGCTGTAGAGAAATGTTTTCTTATTTGACACAATCTTTGCGTTTGCGGGAATTTAATGTACAACCAGTACATTTCATGGGGCTCATTACAGAACCGGTAACTACACTACCCGAAACAAAAGCAATCAGGTTCTGGACCAGATTTCTCTGGTAAAAAAAGAATTTTGGACTCTACGTTTTTGATCGAGTTTTCCGATTGAAAATTGAGTATTCAAATTGTCTTCGCCCAGCATCACTTCCGTGTGAAAAAACGAATTGGCGTATTTAAATACTCCAATTCGTTTTTGATCATGCCATCATCGACAATTGTCATGCTGTTTCATACAATCGCTTCGAGCGATCATAATCGATTACATCTTTCATGGTCAATAAAAATTATTCAACGATAACATTTGTGGTCGACATCGTTTTCGTGTATTTAAATTTATCGTTTTTTTGGAAATTGAAATCTCTGCAGCCAGCTTTTTGAGCTAGCTCTTAAAGCAAATTTTCTGCCACCTGCAGAATCAATACTAAAAACCGATATTACAAACTCCGAAAAATTTGCACAGCGGATATCGCGTATGTTGGTTCATAAGTTGTATCAAAACTTTCGTGACGTCACGCCGCTGGTGTTACAGTGCAACTGCAACAAGCTCCTCACGAGAGGCTTTGGTTGTATGTTGTTTTCTTACAATTTTTAAGCACCCGACGCAGTGCGACGTTCCAAGGTCGACCGTCGAAAATGGGATTGTTCAGCGCTCTTCGTATGACATCTTTGTCAGTTAGGATCACAGTGAATTCAGTTCCCAGATACAGGCTGTATATCCCTCCATACTTCTTTCCCCATTCGTCCATCGCTATCCACGGGGGCTTTGTTGTGTCCATTATGGCCCCTACAATGGGATAGCTCGGGGGTCCAGGTGGAAGTCGGCCCTGGATTTTGTCCCATAATCGTGGAAAGTAATCCGGTTGCAAATAGATGAAAAGAAGGACTATTAGAGCTATGATCAATAAGATGGCACCAAACATTTTCGATTGAATCAGTTCAATGGTTCTGAGCAACTTGTGTTTACATTCTGCTATCGACGAAGAAGTGAGAAACTGTGCGGTTCAAGCTGTGAATTTACTGCTGAATTATCAGCTGAACTTCAAACCGGTTCAATTTCTTTAGAAGGCATTCCAGACGCAGTGGAATTCATTTGATTGGCAGGAAATAGTTCAAAGGGTGGTGGCAAGCAGAACCAACCGAAAACAAAGTATAGAAAGGAATATATTCTGATTTGTGTGTAAACCGTATTACGGAAAGAGCCAGAGTTCAACGTAAAAAAGCGCTTGTTTGACAGTTAGTATCGCTTGCAAACAGCTGCAATAAATGCTTGATTGAAGTTCGTGATTGAGTGACGCATTTTGTCACTTGTGAAAAACTGGTTTTGTGACAAAGCCAGCTGCACGTGATTTATTCTTTCGCTCTCCCGTTTCGCGTAAACCGATATAACATATAGCTAAATACCGTTGATTGAATCGGATAGTGAATGACAGTTATATCTTCTGCTCAGTAAAGCATTGTAAATTCAGAAGCAGTCCCATCCCCCGGGAAAACCAATTGGACCGGAGAAATTTCTTAAAATTATGGTTGCGAATTATGGTTGCAAATTATGGTGCGAAAGCGCATTCAGAGGCGAACTTTGTACCTAGGACTAGGAGTAAATTCAACACCTAACGAAATTAAATTTATCAGATAAGATAACATCTGGTATCGCGCGAAAGAGCGCAAGCCGAGAAACAGAAACCACGACGACTTGAAGCATTTCTTTTAACAAAATCTGAGCGTATTCTGTATTTGCATTTCAGAGTGTTTCTGATCACTGCAGTACAGTATGATCGAATACTTGTACTATGCACTTGTAGCTTTTGTGACGTTCTTTCTATACGCTCAACCCGCATACTTCAGTCGACTTTTTGACTGGATATTTCGAAAAACCCCACCAGGTCCGTTCAGTTTCCCACTGATCGGAGCGCGTGGAATCGATGCCGTCTATCCGTGGAAAACATTCACAGAATGGGGCCAGAAGAACGGAGGAATGTGCAGCATGTTCCTCGGAGTGGAATTCACCATCGTACTAACGGACAAAGATATCATCAAAGAAGCCATGGTGAACCCTGCATTTGAAGGCCGGCCTCTTAACATGGCTAGTCGAAAGATATTGAAATCCAAAGGCAGGTTCAAATCAATCTTGTATGAAGTTATCTGAATTCGATGATCTTCCAGGGCTTAGTTATGCTGATGGTCAATTATGGGCAGAACAGCGTCGTTTCTCAATCCCTGTTATCAAGCAACTGGGAGGTGCACCTGGTAGACTGGAGCAAGATGAGCCACTGCAGCATGCCGCCGCAGAATTGGTCGCATATATTACGTCACAAAATGGCCGCCCATTTGACTGTCGTCGTACTTTTGACCGCGCCGTGACCTCAGCCACCGCAAGGTTTCTTCAAGATGGCGTCATCTCCGTCAGTGATGACCATTTTCCTCGATTCATCGAGGCACTGAAAGGGATATTTGTCATGAGTGAGAATGTTGGGATATTGAATATTTTCCCCTGGCTCAAGCATGTGCCACCTTTCCGTGATACTCAGAAAGTTCTGGAGAAGAGCCTGGGATATATCTGTGAGCTTTCGAGAAACAACGTGGCTAAGAGAAAGCTGAAAGGTGTGCCGTCAAAAACGAGAGACATTCTGGATGCTTTGATACAGCAGCAGGCAAAAGAAGATCCTAAAACAACGAACTTCACAGGTAAATAATCACAAGTATATGAGCCTGGTGGTTTTGGCATGAATTAAATCCAAGATGGCGGACTCCAGGGTGGCTCATCCAAGATTAATAGTCCCAAAAGTGTAGCCAGCATTTTCAGAACGGGTTTTGCATTCGGAATTTCTGGAAACTCCGGTGCATGTCCTTTTTTAATTCGAAGTTTTTTGTTTCAGACGAGCAGCTTGAGATTCTGCTTTCTGACATGCTTTTGGGTAAGCAGACTCCGACGTCCTCTTTCCCACACAACTGTTGTAATTTGGTGAATTCCAGCCGCTGTCGAAGATTTGATCGTTGTTCTCATGTGGGTTGTTGTCGCGTTGTTGAACTTCCCAGAGGTGCAGACGAAATGTCAAAGACTACTTGACGAAGTTGTCGGTCGGAATCGGTCTCCATCCCTAAAAGACAGGCCTGAGCTAGGCTACATTGACGCTGTCATCTGGGAGACCATCCGATTCTCCAACGCAGTGCCATTTCCATTTCCCAGAAGGATTACAGAAACTGTCAAGTTTCGTGGATATAATCTACCTAAAGGTCAGTATGCAGTCTGAAAGAAGAGCATCCAGTTTGATCTAATTTTGAGATTCGAGTAGATTCGGTTGTGATCACCAATGCATACGCGGTGGGATTCAACGAAGAATACTGGGGAGACTCAATGGTATTTCGCCCAGAACGCTTTCTGAACGATGACGGAAAGTTTATTCAGAGCCCGCTGGTTCTGGCATTTGGTGCGGGTAAGATGGACATAAACTGACTTTGGCTCAAGCATTTTGTAAACTATTCTGGATTGCCAAGGTCGCCGCGTCTGTGTGGGAACCGCGTACTCTCAGTTTCAAATGTGGATGTTCACGTCGACCATTCTGCAAAACTTCAGGCTGGAACCAGCACGTAACGAGCCTCCGCCTTCATTTGCCAATTACAATTTTGGAATAAGTAAGTGAAAATGCAAGACGGATTGCGATGTTTTCTGAAATGAATGACATAACGCCGAAACGGCCAGCATTGGCAAAATTAACCCTCTGAACGTTGGCTTCACATGGATCACTGTAAGTAATTCGTCGCTTAATTGATTGCGATTTCACAAGACCATGCCACTCCGATCTTGACGGACTACAGACTTCACGAAAATTCCCTGCAAAATTTAGGCCAAAGCATGGAGGATGGGGGTTGGTTTTCCAGGGACTTTTTGGGCAGTCTGTAACATGGGCCGGTTTCGGTATCATGTCATTCATATAGAAAAAATCACAATGTTTTCATTAGACTGAAGTCATGGAACTAACCACCAAATGCTCCCACTGTTTTTCAGTGCTGACGCCACATGATTTCGATATACAAGCAACCCCGAGGTAGAAGGATACAGATGTAGACTACGGGTTGGAATCATGGCACCTTTGATTGCACTGAGTTCTAACAGTGCGCTATAGAGCAGATTGGAAAACATTTATGGTCACTGTAATATTTAAGGTATGTTTGTGTTTAAGAGACTGACGTACTACACTGCCTGTTTTAGTATGGCTACTACCCTGCGGCTATGATCTTGATTCTTGAGCCAGACAGATACGAATGCCTTTGTGCGACGTGATTCTGGTGAAAACCACTCCGTCACCACATACTCACATACTATTTGATCAAGGCGTTTGGATTTAGCAAATATGTATGAAATGGTCGACAAACTTATTGTCGATTAAACCAGCGGTGAAAGATTTCATTTGCGTTAAAGGTCAACGAAGAGGGTTCTGGCTAATTTAGTCGCTTGGTATAGTATCTAGGCATTACCAGAACGAAAATGAGCCGCTGGACTAGGACGATTGAGACGTAAGAATCGCAACGCCGACGGTTTTCGAGGGCAAGAAGTTTTATTTTAGTGGTGCATTTCATATCTGTGACATTTCAGCTAGACCATGAAAACAACCTCAGTGGACATATGAACATTTCGCTGAAATAAACTTAGTGAATAAGATAGGGGATTGCGTTGTCATCTCTGTTCCATCAACTGGTGGTACAGAACTCCGCGCTGCTATGGTCCTGTGGTTCCGCGTTCCTGAAGGATATTTTTTTCTGTCAAGGCCCTTGGTTGGCAGTCAGGGCTGTTTTGATCTGACCATAGAACGGTGGCTTTCTGGGCTTTCAACAAACTCCCATGGTCATCACCCACTTGTGCCTCGTAGCCTAGGCGTCAAACCGAACTGCGCCCTGATGCCATCTCGAAGGTCTCCAAGAGCGGCGATGAACAATAACGGCTCGAAAACGGCATGCATCAACGTGAGAATATTAACAGTGGCCCGCATAGTTTCGTCGGCGAACTGAGGATTGCTGCTACTAATGACGAGATAGATGAAGGCCGGTAGATAGTGCGCATACAAACTTGAAACGAGCAGGATCACCAGAAGGTTGGCACTGGATTTTGGCGCAGGCGGCATGGCCCGTGGAGGATTGCTTCTTTGCCCCTCTATGCTCTGTGCAGGTGGCTCAGCCGATGCAGTATGAGTATGAGTTGTTGCTGTTAGGAGCTCACCAACAGGCACTTTGACAGCTGGTTTCGGGTGAATCACATTGCGACCTAGGGTAGATGCCAAACCAGGATTATTTGCTCCATATTCAATCATTCAGAAGTGGCAACTGTATGACTTTTGTTACTGTAGAGTCTGTACCTGTTTGATGCAGAGCTTGTTGGCGAACGCGAATAGCACGGCGCTTCAATAGTATCATAGGCACAGATAGTAGGACTGACACGAACGACAAACCAAAGCACAAAATGTTTATTATGGCAAAGTAGAGCCCCTGAGCCGGATAATTAAAGTACAAGCAGCCATAACTGATATTCTCCATCGGTTTTCGATAGAACAGTTCGTCCATGATAACGGCCGGGAGTGTCAGGATGTTAACGTACAGAAATGACGCAACACATAAGTAAACTGATATGGCCTTCGAGTGTTTTTCGCGGTAATGCACCGGCCAATACAGGGCCCACACTCGTGTATAAGCGATCAGCACATGGAGGATCCCAAACCAGCACAGAACTGTCATCTGATAATATCGGGAAAGATAACACGCAACAACGGACTGCTGGGCTGATTCGCTGATTTTCATGGCAATACTAACGGTATTAGTGACCAGGATGTGTGAGAAATTCAATCCTAGCAGTGCAATGAGATAGATGGTGAAAGGGTTAATAAGTGTCGGTGTCCGGAGAAAAGCTATCAAAGGGATTAGGTTGGTTGTGGAACCGGCAACGAGACGAATGCTGTCGAAGGCTGTCGCAATATCGTCGAAAACTTTACCGGGGTTCGTTGAGTTCGCGGGTTCGGTCGAGTTTGACCATTGAGAAACTATCCCGTCACTGGAAGAATTATTCATTTTTGCAGTGTAGACTGTAAGAAAAACGCCACTTATTGCATCCGCTCGTATGAAAGGCTTTACAAACCGTATGCCTTCAAAAAACGCTGGGTGCTAAAAATCGTAATAACAGGATGGCGATCGGCTGGCTTTGGGGGTAGTCATGCGTCTATGTGGTTAAAAAACAAATATACCGTGCATGTCCGACCTTCTACCGATTTTTAACCGAAAATAGCATACTTTTGCGCGCGCAAGAGCTCCGCATGTGATCTGTTTGGCACGGGCTGAATTTAGAAAGCAATCATTTGTTATGGATGATCTCTATAAAAACACATCATGCATGAAGAGGTTTATCTGTCATGAAGAATGAAGAATCACGGATTGAAAACGGCTATATTTTTCGCAGCCGCCAGCACGTAGCAGCACTGATGCTGATGTAACTCCATTATAGCCACCTGCAGCGCCACTGTCGCTCAATTGTTCGTAACCCTATGTGACTTCATGTAGCTCGATTGTGGCACCAAGTATCTTTATGTGGCTTCTTTGTAGCACCCTGTAGCTCTGGGGAACTCCGTTGTAGCTTTATGGCTCTATGTAGCTCACTGTAGCACAACGTAGAATGCACAATGTAGCTTAGCTGCAGTTCCAGTGTACGGTGGCTTCATTGTAGCTCGTTGCACTGTAGCCGTATGTAGCTCCCTGGTTGGTGTTTGTTGCACCATTTTAGCACACAATTGCTCTATGAGCTACGTGGTGCTTCAAAAGAGATAGATACATAGGGCTTCATGGTGTTACAATTGAACTACAATGGATCGAAAGGAGTGCTACAGTGACATAGAATGCCATACGATGTACTGTAGCCACATTGAATCTACAGTGAGCTACAGAGAGTAACCCACGGTACAGTTATCTCCAGGGAGCTCTATGAACTACAAAGTGCTACAACGGAGCTATATAGACACAGTGGAGCTCAATAAGAGCCACAGTGCAGCTACAGTTGGTTACTTAGAGCGACAAGGTGCCTTGATGGAGTTACGGAGAGCTACAATGGTTCCATTTATTTCGGTGCATCTCAAAATATGAGCAGCCTTATTATTTCTTACGTGGCCATATCTATGAGAAACTGGAAACGTTGAAAAAAAAGGTATGCAGCTCTGTTTATTATTGTAGTAGTCCAGCGTCTCTGGCCAGTTGGGAGAAAAGTGAATTGGGGTCCCTCAGAAGTCTTTCGGGCGTGTCGAACTCTTTAAGAAGGCCTTGGTCCAAGACCATGATTCTGGAAAAACACTGTCAGTTACTAACTGATAACTTCTGCCAAAAATAGTTTGGGACACCTGTCGCTGTCCATGATTGTGTTCAATCGATGAGCAATAGTCAGGACGGTGCAATTAGCAAACCGATCACGGATAGTCTGCTGAATGAGATCGTCTGAAAAACGGAAATCTCGAAAACAAATGTCGCACTCTAGTAAATCATCGCGGAAAAAATACTCACCAGTCTGGAGGTCGATAGCAGCAGTCGCCTCGTCTAGGATGAGAATGCGCGTTTTCCGAAGCAAAGCGCGGGCGAGGCAGACCAGTTGCCGTTGGCCAACGCTACAGAGAACTTTCTTCATTTTCAAGCTTCAAGATACGGACTTCATGAAAGGTCACCCACCTAAGATTTTCCCCTCCCTCTGCTACTGGGTGGTTGAGTTTATCAGGCAGAGCAGCCACAAACTGTTTCAGGTGAGCGTTTTCTAACGCTGACCACACTTCATCATCAGAGTAAGTATCCATGGGGTCTAGGTTAATTCGCAGAGTTCCGCTGAACAGAACTGGTTCCTGTAATCTCAACATTGATCGCTTTATTAAAATCGAAAAAAACTGCAGAGCCACGTTCCAAAAGCAAACTCCAAAAGTGACTAAAACAAATGACTCAAAAACTTCCAGCAGGTTTTTGTGGTCACTTTGGTTCAGCGGATTCTCACCTGAGGAATGATTGTTAACCGAGATCGCAGGTCATGAAGACCCAGCCGGGAAATATCCCTATCATCAACACAAATGGCTCCACTGGAAGCCTCGATGATGCGGAACAACGCCAAAGTAAGCGAACTCTTGCCTGCTCCTGTTCTCCCAACCACTCCAACCTTCAACCAAACGGATCACTGCACACAATGCATGCTGATGATAATTCAATCGTACCTTTTCACCAGGTTCCACGGAAGCAGTGAAATCTTTCAAGACCAAGTCAAGCTCAGGACGATATCGAGATTCATAGCTGACAAATTTTATTCCACCCTTTTCTGGCCAGCTCTGGTCTGGGCGGGAGGCTGGGACCACCCATTCTGCTTCCGATGGAATCTCGGTATACTCTTTGATTCGTTCAACAGAGACCACGTTGTTTTCGAGTTCGCTGGCCATTCTGACCATCCAGTTGAGGATCTGTGTCACGCTTAACGCATAGCTAATCGATAAGCCAACACCTTTTGGATCGATCCCCCAGTTTTTGTCACGACTTATCACTGCGAACAACGCGGCGAAGAATGTGACCAAGTTTCCAATGGTTTCAAGACGAACAGCCAACCACCTGAACCAAAACGAATTAGCGAAGACCAATGAGAACAGCTAATCGTGACCTTTGTGAAACAATGCTGGCGAAGTACGAAGCGTTGTTCACGTCCACTCTGCGCTCGTTCTCGATAATGAAACGGTCAGATTGTTTCGTCGCGATGATTGTGCTACTTCCGGTGATGGATTCTTGAAAGTGTGAGTAAATCGGCGATCGTGATACAGATTCTAGACGTTTCAGTTGGCGACTTGTCGAAACGTAGAATCTTTGAATACAGTAATACATCAATCCCAACGGAATGATCAGGGATGCAAAAATCGGCGTGCTCAGAGAGATCTGCATAAAAGAAGTTTTTCACGATTTGATAACAGACATGACCTTTTAATTTACCATTACGACGGTTGACAACACTTGGAATACACAGTTAAGCCACTGCCGGATTGTTCCAGGCAAGCTAGTATCAACAGTGTCTACATCCTTGCTGAATCTATTGACGATGCGTCCAAGTGGTGTGGTTTCGAAGAAACACATAGGGGCCCGAAGGATGCGATTCAGCATGCTCCGATGAAGTTTCTCACTTGCTTGGATCTGACCCCATGCCATGATGATGGCTGATATGAACATAAAAATGCCTAGAAAGGTGAAAACTGGAATAACATTTGATTTTAGAGGATGAATATTGGCTCACCTTGAAAACCTCCAAGTGCACCGTATATCCCAAGTCTGTAGTCTCTCCATCCAGAAGTATTCCTTTCGATGAAAAATGAATCCTGTGTCCATTCACCCAACCAGATGTTGGTCGCCATTCCAAAGCCATTGTAGATCACGTAGAACAGAAGCGTACCAAGCGACGCACCGTAGGTCATGTTCCGAAAGTACAGGAGATACACACTCCATTTCACCATTCCTTCTTCGGACTTTTCAACCGCAATCAAGTTGCCCCCAAATTTTTCTGGAGTTTTTGCTTGTGGCAAAAGTGGTGCGGGTGCGGAATCCTAAACAAAATATTCATCAGCAATACATCACAAGCTCTAATTTAACGCATGTCCTATACCTTTATATCAAGGATTTCGGAGATCTCCTGGTCTTTGGCTTCTTCTTCCTCCAGAGCATGTTTTTGTAGCATTTCAGAAAAAGTGCCCTGGCTAGAAATAAGCTGCTTGAACGATCCGACTTGAACGACATGACCTTGATCCACAACCACAATCTGGTCAGTTTTCGGCAAGAAGCCAAGTCCATGTGTCACCAAAATTCTCGTTGTGTGTCGTAGGATCCCATTGGGTCCAATCACCCGATCAAACAAATGTTTGCCACTGCGAAAAGTAGAACTTTTTGAAAAGGGTTCCGCTTATAATGGCAGGCCTTACACATGTGAATCAACGGCGCTTAGTGGGTCGTCCAAAAAATAAATGTCTGCTCTGCTATAAACCGCTCGCGCAAGGCTGACCCTTTGTTTCTGACCACCACTCAGGTTGATTCCCTTTTCTCCGATCTCAGTCAAGTCCCCGGCTGGCAAAATGGCAAGATCCGGACCCAGGGCACAAGCATCAATGACCGTATCATACAACGGTGCGTCAAATGGGAGGCCAAACAAGATGTTGTCACGGACGGTCATGTTCTGAATCCAAGCTTGCTGAGTGACATACGCAGACGTACCCTGAAGTAAAAGTTCAATATTAAATCTAATTATTTGATCGATGGTTGGGAGGACTCACCTTCGCTGCGACATCACCAGCTCGTTTTTCCATTAGGCCCAACATGGCGGCCAGCAGGGATGATTTCCCAGACCCAACTGTTCCGACAACGGCAACCAGTTGGCCTGGCTGGATGTCCAGACTGATATCACTCAACGTCAACGGTCCGTCTTTGCTCCAAGAGAAATCCCCATGTGAAACCACAATTGCGGAATCCTCGCCTTTTTCTACAACTCTGACGTTGTTCAAACTGAGCTCTTCGTTACATAAGAACTTCGATAGACGATTCACTGAGACATTTGCCTGTACGACGGAAGTGATGACAGTGGGTAGCATAGAGATTGGAAAGCGAAGAATGTTGAACAGAGAGAGGCTGACAAAGGCTTTCTCGGTGTCCAGGTTGTTTTGAGCGGAGACGAAAATGTAAGTCGCGAAAGTGACGAGTGTGACTAGAAATGGAGTGATTGTCCAGGTGAATGAAGAAAAAGAAGCCAGATAGGCAGCTTTCCGCAATGTGTCTAACTGAAACATTCAAGTTGTGTACATTGATATCCGAAAAACTTAGAGATCACCTCTCGACCACGAATTCCCAGAATCTGATCCCGGAAGGGCTCTTCCCATGCATAGAATTTGAGAACTTTGATTCCATTCAAGATCTCTGTAATCAACTTGACTCGACCGTCTTTTTCTTTCATTTGAACAACCTGAAACATGTTTCCCGTGGTCATTCAGTTAAGGAAATCCTCAATCTTCCCCACCTGCAAGGCTCTTGTGTGAGCTGCCATGTAAGCGTTGACGGGAATCATGAAAATCATGACCCCCAATCCAGCTAAAACAGACGGACCGAGTTGCTGCCAGAGAAAGTATAGTGATAGGGCAATCTGCAGCGGTCCGGACCAAAGAAGATGGATGTAGCCCATGAGATCGACAAACTTCTGCGAATCCACCGACATCAAGTTGACGATCTCCCCAACTGTACTGGAACGCTTTGCAGCGCTGGTTATCTTCAGGGCCTGTTTGAACAACTGATAAGGATGACCAAGCTTAAAAGTTTTCTAGACTGACCTTTCGGTAAACCGCAGCAACGACAGCTGACTGAAACGATAAGTTCACATGAAAAAGCCAGTCACACCGCGAATGAGCCAGAACGTACTCTAACTTGCATCCCAATTCGAGTGCTCTTGTAGAAATACTGTCCAAGGATAAGTGTCTGCAGGACGGCAACTAGCAGAAGAAGAACAGCATAAAAGTAACCTTTCCATGATTCCACAGAAGGGTCTTTGACGAATCCAATCAGTAGCCTAGATATAGTCCTCCAGCAATACATCAAGCACTTGCAACCGGTTCTAACCTACCTAAGCAGCTGAGGTGATGCGAAGAGCAATACGTCGTTGATGACCTTGAGAGCTCCACTGGACAAAAGTGACCTCCAGAACGTTTTAACCAGTGCATTAGTGAGAGACAGTTGGCGAGTCTTTTTAGGAGGTCTGCAAATAAACCTGTTTTATTCTTTTCAAATATTGTGTGACTTCGTAGTATACGTTGTTTGAGTCGCGCGAGGCCCTGTATACCAGTTGTTTTCCAGCCGAGTTACCAGTTTGTCGGTTCGGTCTTGTGGATCCACTTCCCATAGGTCAGACTGTGTCAGTGGTCTTTTCCAGCCCAAATATGCCAGGCTGCAAAGAAAAATAATTAATGCGTCAGCTGGGTGAGTTAGAAACGGTGCGTGTTCTTACGAAGTGAACCACCAAAAGGTCAATCGGTTTGGCAGCGAAGAGTACCGTTCCGGACACGAGTTCTAAAGGGAAGAAAACATGGTACTCATACATCCTTCTCAGAATGAGAAATCTCACTGTGTCGTTATGGGCAGTACTGCGATCGGCAAAACAGGAAAGGACAAACTGCACAACCGTGAGAGGGAAGTATATCATGTGCGTGGTGAAAATCAATAGAAGCTTGAGTTTCTACGAGACAAGGGATTTTGTTTGCTGAGCGAAACATTAGCGAGGTTGCATCTAGGGGGTTATGCTTACCTCTTTTCGGAATAAAAGTTTTGATCGAAACGTGATGGAACTGCTGATCAGCATGAGAAACCAAAATACGCAGAGAACAGAAGATGCTGATTCTCCTCGTCGGAAGTCCATGAGAACATATCCGGCAGAAATTATCTGCAATCAACCGGGGAAATTCGGTATCACAGCAAAACATTGACAACCGATCTTACAAAAGTCACCGCTTTGAATATCGGAGCAACAAGATCAGAAGGCGGGAAAGTTGATCCGCTCGTTGTTCTGTGATGAGCGACATATCCCAGGTCGATGACACTCAGGGTCGCCAATATCAGCGACAAAACCTACGGTAGAGGACAGATGTGGTGAAGTTTTCCTGGTTTCCCCGAAAACTCGAGATATTCATACAATTTTCCCGATCGATATCCATGCGATTTTCTGTTTGACAAATGGTTTTCGAGTGAAACGCAGTATTTGGTACGGTATTGTTGTCCACAAGAATATACACGGAATCCAGACAAGAACCGTCTGCTGGAAGCAGTCAGTGAAATCCGGCGTTGAAGTGTTCCGTATTGCATTGTAGTCCCATAAAACTCCGTTACAGAAGTCTTTCAGTGCAGCCATTTTTCCGTTGTTATTGCACCTGTTCACGTCTCTCAAGGGATGGTTGGTGGGGAGACAGCACCACGCTTTTGGTTTGGATTTACATCGTTTGGGCAAGACAGAAGTCTGAATTCGTACAGCATGCAAACGTAAAAGGAACGACCAGATAGCTCGCAGTTATAAACCGGATTCCGAAATCTGCGGCGAAAAAACCACAATATCGGCGCTTTGCCTGAAGCGGTCAATCGAGCAGAAGCACAACGTGACAAAAGCCACAGGGGGAGTGTGGCGGGGGGGGGGGCTTTCCTGGGGTCCACTTCAAGATGTGGACGCAGAATCTGGTTGTACAGATTTCTGATGTGATAATTCTACTGATTTCTGATATTTAACTCAGTTTTAGCTCTGGAAAGTCTTGAAAAACTCTTTTGAATTCGATACGAACGAAACAGGGAGACAACCCTTCATCCGAGTATTATTTGCTGTTTTGCTCTGGAATTTCTTCATTTGAGTTCTGGCTTCTTTGAAGACGTCGTTTCTTTTTCCTGAGGAATTCCAGTTTTGTGGATAAAGCCACCATGGCATCATCTGGACTAGCTGAACCACTGGCACCTGCTACTTATGAAGCGTCAGACGCTCCGAAAATGATCATTCGTCGCAACCGTCCTGGAACCAAAACGAAGGTAGGAATCTCTCAGAGAAACTGGTGATGAAATTCGAGCTGGTTGTAGTTTTTGTCTTATTTGTGACAAGATTCTAGAAATGCAACGACCCTGTTTTATTTTAGGACCTTTATCAGTGGCCGGATTTGAATCTGGAAGAAATGGATACCACTTTAGCGGTGGCTCAGGTAGATTGCTGTTTGTTTACGGTTCTAAATTCCAGTTTCATTATAGCTACTCTCTAACGTTGTTTTCTTGCAGTATATCCAGCAGACCATTCGCAGATGCCCTCTAGATGTCGACGAAATTTTGAACATGCCCTCGAATCAGGATGAAGGTGTCTGGAAATACGAGCATCTTCGGTAAGTTCGTTTTCATCGACGAGTCACCTTATTCGATTGCAGGAAGAATTCTGTTTTAATTGCAGACAGTTCTGTATGGAATTGAACAATCTGGCAGTAAATTTGCAGGTATGAAGTATTACAATACAGTATGCCCGGCGAATTTTTCTCAATTAAATTTAAAATAATCCCAGCATTTTTGTCTTTATGTATCGTTTTTATTTCCTGTCGATTCTGATATAGTTTGCGCCTGATTTATATCATTTAGGAAACAATTTCACCTTTTTATCACAGTTCTGAAAGTATTCTTATTCCTTCGCAGTATGAATGTATCGCTGACACTTGCACCCAAATGACTGCCACCGATCAATGGATCTTCCTATGCGCTGCCCATAAGCAGCCTCGAGAATGCTCAGCTATCGATTACACTCGGCATACGTTAGACGGAGCTGCTTGTCTGCTCAACAGCAATAAATATTTCCCTAGCAGGTGAACTGGAACTTCCGGTCTCGTCATGTGTCTTAGTTTTTGTCTTAATTTCTAAAATAATATCGTATTTATTTTTTGTTTTCAGAGTGGATATCAAGGACGTATCTATCGCTAAACTTCCCTCGACTTGTCGGAGAGTCTACCGAATTTTCAGTCACGCTTATTTTCATCATCGGCCAATCTTCGATGCTTTTGAGGTACGAGCTTTCGTGTATGCAATGCGCTTGGATATAAAAAGTTGAAAGATTTTGCTTTCAGGAAAAAACGAGCTTGTGTAAACGGTTCACCGTTTTTGGTTTAAAGTACGATCTCATGTCGCCGGAGAATCTAATTGTTCCTGTACCCGATGTCCACACCCCGCCTCCCATGCAGACATCGGAAACAAAGCCAAACGAAAGCGAAGCTTAGATACTGTAATGTTTATAGAACATAAATAATTTAATCACAGTTTAATAACATCTGGTATTTTGACGTGGTGTTTCTTTCGTTTTAACGATTCATTGGCCGGAAATTGCTGTAATAAGGCGAAAATTCTGAATGGATGTGGAAAATGTTGTACAAATTTTTCATTTTTTTGTGTGCGCTGTATTCTCTCATTTCATTGCTATTAATTATTAATTATTATTCATAATAATTAATTATTATGAAGCACGGACGAACAACAACACATACATGTCATGTCGGAATGCTGACAGTTGTGAGATTTTGAATGTGTCGAATCCCTGTAGCATAGCTAGCGGGTAAGCGTAGTCCCTATGTTCAACATGCCGCAGGGCTTACGGTTAAGAGGCGGGGTTATCCAGGCCAGCTCAAATCCATTCCATTTGAATCCTGCTCCTGAAACTGAGGTAATTCCTGAACTTTCGGTTTCACAGAAAGTAGTCCACGCGTTTTCCCAACGACCGCGACACACAACTTCGTTCCCAAGAGTTGTCTTTCACAGCTGCGCCTCTGTTGCATGCTTAAGGTTTGATCATGGCTCCTCGTAGACGTCCGTATACTGCAGCTGCAGCGATTTCATCAAAGAATTCGGCCAAGATCCAACGAACTCCAGCTGTCAGCAATGGCGTTCCTGAACGTCACACAGATGCAGCTGCTGATGTGGATAATCTCAGCTTCAATGCCCTGGCCAAAATTCTTGAGCCTGAGCCGCAGGTGAGATTTTCGTAATCTCAGTGTGGAAGAGATTGCTTGAAGCATGTTGTTCATTTTTGCAGATCCTGACCCCTCGTTGGCGGAAAAATATTGACCGAAACAACAAACGAATCGTTTTCTATCAGTTGGATACAGAAACTAAGCCACCGAGGTTGACCAAATCGGTGTCACTTCACTACAGGTATAAACGATGAAAACACTCATAATCTCATGTAGTTTTTTGAGCTCGAGGATGACAGCTCTGATATTATGAAAATAGTAGTGTTTCGTGTGATGGAATGTGCAACAATTTGGTACATGTTAGCGGCAGAACTCCGAACATAGAACGGAAATTATCGAACAAGGGTTTCTGACATTTTTATTTCAGGAGCATTGCCTTGCCAGCTCATGGAGCCTCGAAGGCCGTGCTGGTACCAACTGTGTACGTCGGGGAAAAGCAAGTGACGAACGCACATATCCGAGAAGTATTGGGTCGCAGTTACATTCACTTCACCGAAGATGTCGCGGCGCTGTTGGAAAACATTGATGCTGCAACGCCGTTCAACGTCGACACTGAAGCTGTTCTTCGAAATGATATTATCCGCACAAGCGTCAACTCGAATTCCAGAGCCTCTTCTCGAACAAAAAGTGGTCGACTTGTCAAGCCCGTGGGAAACTTCACAGCAAGCGAAGAATCGAGCGAAGAAGAGGATTTGGTGAGTTGAATTTGCTTGTGTTGTAGTTCCGGATTAAAAATCAAATTTAAGATTGAGTGACTTTATGAAATGTCCATAAATAATATCCAGAATTGAAATGGTGATGATAAGCATTGAACTGATCATGAAATTCATATTAGAGTTAATAATGCACCGAAGTAAAAGTCCGGAAATCAATATCAAACTTGTCGAATTCAGTCTTGAACTCTTTTCCGGTTGTTTTGTGGTCTCATTTGTTGTATTGTCACGAGGTTTTCGGATTTCAATTTAACCTTTCATTTTTAGCCAACCCCATCGGACACTTCCATCCGATCTCGTCCGCCGGCGATTTCCCGACCAGTTTCGCGTCCATCAGTTATTACACCAGTTCCGCCCATGAAGCCAGCCACAGCGGGAATTAAGAAGCCAATTAGAAAGCGACGACGACCTTCCCTCACTTATCGTCCAAAACAGCGAGCTCGTCCCAAGACCAGCGGCGATCTGCCTGTCAGAATCTTCGTATCTCCCGCCACTAAGCAGTATCAACCCTCCACTTTCTATTCCCCCCTTAACACCAGTACTGTTGGAGAAAGCAGCACTCATGAAAACGGAATGGACGTTGATGCCACAACTAGCTCTTCCGACGCTATCAATGGTGAGTTAATCAGACGTGTGAAATTATCTCATTGTCAGCTTTTGTTTTTCCATTGGTCAAAAAATACTCTGGTTTGCTTCCAGAACAATACCGAATTTTGTTTTTTGTTTTCTAAAAAACCCGATCTGTTATGTGATCACCGGAAATTAAGATCCTCATTTTGATTTTGATTTGAAGTTTCGGGTCTCTCGAGGCCGTGGCTTTCTGGCAATTTCAAAGTCAACAATTCTTTGTTGGGGATGTATTTTGTGTTTCGCTAATTTGTGGCAAGGAAGGATTTGTTGAAATTTTGTACTCTGAATTTCTTTAGGAAATGGCTATTTGAATCCACCGGCACTTCCGGTCAGCTTGGACGCCTCTGAGGAAACATCGACTGCCGGAACCATGTTGCACCGTGTTTATTTGTACCGACAACTGGCTGCTCAGGTCATGGGAAAGAATATCGATGACGATCTAGATAAGCCAAGTTTACAGCAGGCACAAGACATCAAAAAAGCGTTCCAAGAGCACACTGGAGTAACGGTACGATCATGGTGCTTTTCCAGCTATTTCTTGATCCAGATGTATTAAATTCATTGCTTTTCTCAGGATAAAGTTTGGAAAAGTGGGGTCGGTGCTGGATCTCGCTTTGGCTTATCGTCCACTCCGATCTGGGAGCAGTTCAAACAAATGTACACAGTCTTCAAAACCGTAAGTCGTGATCTCACACATTTCTGTTTGATATTTAAAACATGATTTCGGAACTTGAAAGAGTATCGTTTTTGACCCGAAATGGAGAACCTCACTGAAAATGCTTAATATTTTCTGCTCTTTTTATCATCGATGTCTGGGCGACTCCCGGTCGAGCAGATTTGAGAACAAGTTTTTTGTTACAGAGCCAGAATTTAGTGGACAGTATTCGGATGAGTTATATTCGGGTAAGTTGATATAATAAAGAGCGAAATTCTCATCGTTTTTTGGTTTCATTATGTTTTGCTTTAGGATTATCTTGTGAAAGTACCGGAAGCTGAAGCGATCGAGGTGATGCGAAGATGTGCCGAGCAAATGTCCGTCGATCCACTGCGTCTGGCATTCAAGGTCAAGACAGCTCCGAACCCGGCCAATGTTCGAGCTCGCGTTTCAGGGAAAGCTGCATCGGTTGTTTCCGGCGGCTCAAGCGTGGCAAATGGTGGGAATATGAATGGTTCGGCATATATGATGGATGCGGATGAAGGGGAGGAGGAACCACTGCCCGATGGACCAGGTCCGAGCATGCGATGGAATGGGATGGCAACTGTTTAGAGCGCGGAATAAAACTGCGGAGTGAATTTCCCAGGGTCTCATGAAATTAGGTTTTTTTGCACCTGAACTGTACGCAGAAAATCTGTTGTTTGATCTTGTTTTTTTTTGCATTGTAATGGACTATTAGTTATCAATTGGATAATCACACACTTTGCATGCGGTCAGTTTTTGGCTCCGAATCATGTGAGCCTCATTATGTTTTTCTGCTGGGAATTGTTGATTGACTTGTTTGGGAAATTAAATTGTAGTTTTAGGGGTATTTTGGTTTCCGGAACGAATATAACAATCTTTCTAGGTCTGTTTCAAACGGAAACTTGTGATCCAGAGTACGAATTTTTTTTTTGCATGAGCATGACTCAGAAGAAAATACTAAAATTTTAGGAAACAACATCATATCCGGCGGCCGGGTAGAGATTCAAAAAAATATGAACATCAAAAATTGGTACTGAATTTTCTTGATCACATCAAAATAAACCTCGCCGTTTTTTCTTGGCTGGACCGGAACTGTTCGACCGGACCGGAACAGGTTTCAGCATGTCTTCATCCAAATCCACAATCACAGCTCTTGGTGGTTCGATTTCCGGTTCTTCAATCTTAACCGAAGATGGGCCAGCTTCCTCATCCTCATCGAGAAATATTTCCGGGAAATTAGGAGTAGGATCTGGAAGTTCGATTATTTCGTCGTCGTCGAATGAGAATTTCGGTTCTTGCACTGGCTGAGTTTCTGACTTAACCGGTGAAGAACCGTCCGACTTTCGGCAAATTCGTTCGGGGAATTCGAAATCCAGCTCAAGTTTCGCTTGCGTTTTCGACAACGTCTTCGCTTCCGGTCCAGGAGACAAATACGAAATATAATTGTAGGCAGTTGCTTGGAATGTCTGTTTCAGAAAATTGTTTAGAATGAGGTGAGTAAGAATCCTCTCGCAATCCTCCTTGCTGGCTGTTTTGTAGGTTCCTGAAGAAAAACCGAACAATCAAAACTGATTAACCGAACCGGAAATCAACACTGTTCTAAGCCAACTAAATAAATGCCAGAAAATTTGGCCTCCATTAAAAGGTCTTCCAAAAACGTTAAAAAACCATACCGAGTTTCGGTGGGTTCTTTCCGACCCATGCTTCTAGTAACTGAATCGCAGTACATTTCCCAGTTTTTGCCTTTCCCTTTGCTTTGTCAATTGCACTAATGACATCTTTGGCCATGGCCGTGATATCAATGGTGACGACCTTCCGGGTTGTTTTTCTAGTACACACATCGCACATATCACCGCACATTTCTTTCGTCCATTGTTCACCAAAATGGTGGGCCAAACAGACCCGCCGGCACTCGCTGACATTATGAGCATATGCAACCATATGACGAAGGTTTTCAGCGCCGGTTTTGTCGCTGTGTGTAATTGAACTCAACCGGAAGATATCCTGCATCCTAGAACGAAAAAATAACTGTGAGAATAAAATCAAGATTTTTTCACATTTTTGCGATCAAAATTTCATCTTGTCAGAATTTATTGCAGATTTCTTGAAAATAATTCGAACCAAAAATTCAACATCATTACCATTTGGAATAATTATAAATTTAACAAAGCTTGATATCCAACCTGTAATATAAGATGCTGTAAGCTGTTTTCCCATCTCTTCCGGCTCGTCCACTTTCTTGGTAGAAAGTTTCAATGCTTTTGCTGATCGTATGATGAATGACAAATCGAACATCCGGTTTGTCAATTCCCATTCCAAAGGCAATAGTTGCGACCACAACGTTGATTTTATTATTTAGCCAGTCGCGATGGACAGCTGTTCGAATATTTGGATTCAACGAAGCATGATAGCAACGGGTCTTCACTCCGTGCTGCTGCAGATCCTTTGCAACCTAAATACCAATATTCCAAAATCAGCATCGCTTTCGTTTTAACAAAATACGAACCTCTTCTGAATCTTTTATTGACAGACAGTAGATGATTCCCGACTGATCTTTGAAGCGGAGTTTAATGAGATCAGCCATTGCGTTAATGCAATCGGTGTGATTAGCGGGTTTCTGGTAGACTTGATAAACCAGATTTTTCCGGTTGAACGGCGCCCGAAATACCAGAGCGCCTTCCATTCCAAGCATATCCTGGATATCTCGAAGAACACGGGTCGTCGCAGTGGCTGTCAGACCCAAGATCGACACTTTCGGGTACTGCCGTTTCAAGATATTCAAGGCTTTAAAATCAGGTCTGAAAATAAAACTCCTGTGAGTACGTTCATGCGGGAAAACTAGATGGGCGCACCGGAAGTCGTGTCCCCACTGGCTGCAACAGTGAACTTCGTCGATCACGAATCGGCACAGTCTGTTCAGAGCATAAACGGTGTCCAGTTTGTTCATAAACATCTTAGTTTTGGCAATTCTTTCGGGAGTTACATAGAGAATCTTCAAGGAGCTTGCCGGATCGATCATCTGCGCGTAAATCGCTTTCGTCTGCTCCGAACTGCAGCCAGAATTCAAAACTGCACCTTCGATTCCGTAACTTTCCAATGCAAGATTCTGGTCCTCCATCAAACTACAAACCCAAAGAATATAACGAAAACAACATTTCCAAGCGAAATGTTCTTGATGATTTTCAAGGCAGCAACTAGCATATGCGTAATCAGAAAATTTACCTGACTAGCGGAGATATGACTACCGTGATTCCGGCGGTTGCAACTGCAGGAATTTGATAACAAAGAGATTTTCCTCCACCTAAAGCATACCAGAGAACGATGTCCATTATATCGGATTATTTTTTTCAGGTCTTCCTTCAAACCTGTAGGCATGATCAGGATGCAGTCCTTGTTGGCCATCGTTGCGTTGATTGTTGATCTCTGAAGAGTGCGGAATTCTGGAATCTGCATCTTATCACGAATCTTGTCGATTCTCTGAGTCCACGGAAAGCTGACACTTTCCCAATCCATTCCTTGATCGCGGACACGAGCTTTTTCCAGATCCTTCCGCGCGAGTTCTCGCGTTAGCTCCAGCTCCCGTCTGCGCTCCCGAAGTTCTTTGATCTGTTCATCCAGCGATTCAATCTGGGCATCCAGAGAGGCCATCTTTGCCTGAAGCGACAATTTCATGGTTGCCATCGCACAATCGCAGCGATCAATTCCGCTTTTTCTCTCCAGGAACAATTCCTATCCGGTCAGTCCAAACGAAATCACTCAGGGACGCAACTGCATATCCTGTACGCAAACAATTGTTCCGAACTTTGGAAGCTGCAACTTAAAGTATGTCATGAAGGACACGAAAGGACCAGTTCAGAATATTTCCGAATTTCCGATTTTCAAGTCCAAAACCACAACAAAGATTCACAGGCGTATGTAACGTTGTTTTCATTTTCAGTGGTGTGCCAACTAACTTCATTGGTTTGCTGTTTTGTTGTGGACCCTTAACGGTGAAGGTGGGTGGGGGGGGGTGGGGGGATTTTCGAGTACGAGTCCCGGAAGTGTATTCGGTTTGTGAGTCTGAATTACTTTCTGTTTTGATATCTTCAGATCTCGGTGGGTAACGTGGATCAACTGCTGCAACGTATAACATCTTTGTTTTTTGGATCTCAATCACGACAGCCGCTGGTCCAGACAAAACTCGTTTTTGAATCATTTCGCCGAAGTTGATGATTTTGCCACGAATCCTCCGGCGAGCATATTCCTCTTCCTTTCTTTTCAGTCTCGAGGTACTTTTTTATTCTCATGTTCACAAAATTCCGTGGCTGCTAGCTTTTTCTTGCAGCATCCAGTTATCATGTCGGCAAAGCAAATTGTGGATACGTTCAACGAAATCGACAAAGAGCTTGTTTATGTTAAAAACAAACTGGATTCACTTAGCGAAGTCCTTGGAACATCAAAGCAAGCAGATGCATCTGTCGAGCTGCAAAAGTTGAAGGATGAGAATAAAAGTATCCAAAGAGAAATGCTGGAAATTATGAAGCAGATCGCTGTGCATGATGTTCTTCGAGGACAGCCTCCGCTGGCTCTCAAAGTCTTCCTTTTGAATCAGGTATGTCTTTTTGCGTTCCCCACTGTGTATGTTGATTCCGGGCTGCTTTTCGCATCTTTTTTAGGCTTGCTCGAAAGTTAAATATGGTTGAATAACATTTTCAATCGTCGTTTGTTGGTCTTTTTCGTCTTCGTGGAAGACTTGTTTTCGTTTTCCTTGCGGTTATTTTTGACATATTTTGACATTCCAGAAAGGAATGTCGACCTCTGCTGAATCTTCCTCTCAAAATGAGGTTAAAACTGCCGTCTCGGAAAAATCGAAGAATGAGAGCGCAAAGAAAGTGGATGGCCAGCAACCGGAAGTGAAACCTGCTCCAGACGTACGAACCTATTGCAGACCCTTCTGTTAAAATTTCTGATTTTTTTGTTGCAGCAGACCAAAACTACTGACAAGAAAAAGCCGGAAAAACCGAAGGAAGCCGCAAAGGTACGTACAATTTTTTCGTTTTCGGTCTTCTCGAGATATTTCGTATTATTCCTAGTTGATGGTTTTAATTGTTAATGAACGAAGTTTCACTTCAGGAGTCGAAACCTGCTGCAAGTCAAGATGATGCCACGAAAGCGGAGAAGGATGGAGATGAGTCGATCACCGTTTCCAGGCTGGATTTCCGAGTTGGAAAAATCGTGGAAGTTGAAAAACACCCCGATGCCGAGTCGCTGTACGTGGAAAAGATTGATCTGGGCGAGGACAAGCCAAGAACAATTGTTAGCGGTTTGGTCAAGTTTGTCCCCATTGAGGAGATGAAGGATCGGATGGTCGTCGTTCTTTGCAACCTGAAACCGGCCAAAATGCGTGGGGTCATGTCGGAAGGTTAGTTGTCTCCACCACTTTTGATTTTCATTCTTTCGGAAAATTTGGTGCCTCTTTAGTTTTTGGTAAATTTTTCATAATCATTATTATGAAGAAATATGATGTCGATTTTTAGACATTTTTACCGTTATAATGTAGTTGTCCTTGTGGTTTTCAGTTTGTTCTGTTAAATTCTTGATTGCGTAGATTGATTTAGTTTTTCGGCAATATATTATTTTTCAGGGATGGTTATGTGCGCCAGTACTCCAGAAAAAGTGGAGGTCCTCAGCCCACCGAAAGGGAGTCAACCGGGTGATCGCGTATCCTGTGCGGATTTCCCCGGCACTCCGGATGCCCAGCTTAACCCGAAAAAGAAAATCTGGGAGACCGTCGCTCCGGATTTGTCGATGAATGCGGAGAAGATCGCCACTTACAAGGGTCATCCTTTAATTGTCGCCGGTAAGGGCAACGTGGTGTCTTCCACACTTACTGGCTGTCCTGTTAAGTAGATGGTCAAGTTTTCTGATATTGGTGAATATTCTTTACGTTTCGCGAGAATAATTACTCACAAGTCAGGTTATCGAATGACTTGACATTTCTTGAATGTAGTCTTTGAATCTGATGGAATTTGGACCGATTATCGCGATAGTTCGTGACCGATTTTGTTTGATGCGATAAAGTGACAGCGTTGAAGTTGGATTTAAATTTGTCGTCATATCCAATTTCATAGCCTTTTGATTTTCTGGAAGCGTTTTGTTCGACCAGAATATCATCGTTTCGAAAATGTCGGCCAGTCTTGCGCGTCAGAATTACCATGCTGAATCCGAAGCTGCCGTAAACCGCCACATTAATGTCGAGCTCAACGCTTCCTACACTTATCTATCCTTGGCTGGATTTTTCGATCGCGATGATGTTGCTTTGAAGGGCTTTCACGAATTCTTCCAGAAACGCAGTGATGCTGATCGGGCTGATGCCGAGCGTTTGATCAAATATCAGAACACTCGAGGTAGATTTTTGTGCACTTCATCCAAAAGGAAATCCAGTTTCAGTTTTTACAAAATTCTAGGTGGCCGAGTTGTTTTTGGTGATGTCAAGCGACCACAGAAGGATGACTGGTCAAACGGATTGGAAGCCATGCAAGTCGCACTTCAGCTGGAAAAAGAAGTCAACCAGTCACTTCTGGAAGTTCATAGCGTCGCTGATAAACATGGCGATCCTCAGGTGGGTGACCTTTTTCAGAAAGTTCGTTTTGGCCACGTCACTGAATTTGTTCTAAAATTTCGGTGAAGTACGTAGTTCGATTTCTCTGGCTCTTTCAGAAATTCTCTGAGATTTCAGATCTTGTGTTGTACTTTCTGAAATAACAGACAAAAACACGGTTGTTATCTTTCAGATGACTGATTTCGTGGAAAAGTTGCTGGAGGAGCAAGTCGGTCTTATCAAAACTCTAGCTAACCATGTCACCAATTTGAAACGTGTTGGTCCGGGCTTGGGCGAATATCAGTTCAATCACGAGACCCTTGGCTGAAAGAAGCTGTGCATTCTGCTTCTGACTGGCTCGCTCTGGTTTTCTGCGATATCTAGTTTTCGATGATTAATTATCTGGATCACATTCACAGCAAATAATGATCTACTCGAGTGATAAGTGTTTTTCGGTCGTATTAAATCATGGACATCCCCGTGTTTTTCGGCTTTCTTGACCTGGCTATCAGTCTGAAATCATAAAAACTGACCGAATACCCGTACTTGCCGATTGCGCGTTTTAAACTCTTGCCGGTTGACCGTTGACGGCTGTGCACGTTTATAAATGAATTTGCTACAAATGCTTTGCTGGTTATTTCGGAAGCAATTCCGAGAAGCAACCAGATATGTTTTGCGAATAACGCCGGCAAGAGGGCAGACTGGTTCCATTAATGGACAATGGACATGGCATGCTCAGTGGTTTCACGTGTCATTCCACTGAGGAAATGGAATAGTACTGGACCACGCCTTTGGACATCCCTCTATAAGAGTTGCTCGCAGCTGCAATAGAAACGTTTCTTGGCATTTTGCGAGTTGCTTCTTTGAATTTCCTTTTACTTGGACTTGAACGTTGCAAAATCGTCGACTCAGCTGGTTTGGAGGATCCCTAAAAACGTTAAATTTGCTACGAAAATGGCTTACCCTAGTCTGGCGCGTCAAAATTATCACGCAGAATCGGAAGCTGCAATCAATCGCCAAATCAACGTGGAACTGAATTCTTCCTACATGTACTTGTCCATGGCTGGATTCTTCGGACGTGATGATGTGGCACTGGAAGGTTTTGCGAAATACTTCCAGAAACGCTGCGATGCAGACCGTTCGGATGCTGACCGTTTGATCAAATACCAAAACAAGCGAGGTTAAATAACGCGGATGTGTTTACATCAGAATTCGCGTTCACAGTTTTTTTCTGCGCTTCAGGTGGTCGCATCGTATTTGGTGAAATCAAATCGCCACAGAAGGATGACTGAGGAAACGGTTTCGAAGCCATGCAGGCTGCTCTTCAGCTGGAGAAAAACGTAAATCAGTCGCTGTTGGAAATGCGAGATGTCGCCGAAAAGCATCGGGATGCACAGGTACTTGACCGTTTGAGCTCTTTGGAATAAGCTGATTACATATCTGAATATTGAATTCATCAAAAGTATGTTTTTTAAACGATCCTATGGTCGTTTTTTTATCCGTTCAGCTTTTCATTTTTTTCATCTAATAAACCGTAATGCAATGCAACCGGTTGACCGGAAGTGAAACTTTTTTGTGACCGACATAATTTTCCACCGTAGCTGGTTTGAACAAATGCTATGTGATATAATTTACCGTACATTTCTCTTTTCAGCTGATGGACTTCATCCAAAGTGAGCTTCTAAAAGACCAAGTAGACCTGATTGAAGAGCTGGCGAAGAAGATTACTAATCTCAAGCGTGTGGGTCCAGGACTTGGCGAATATCAGTTCGACCACGAGTCGTTGTAGTATAATCATATTCAACCCGTCAACACTGTTACAACCCATATTGGACCAGAATCTTATCATTATGAGAAGAAACACCTACTACTTAGTCTGCCCGTGACCTTTGAAGTTGGTTGCTCGTCTACATTATTTTCAGTATTAGTGTTGGTGTTATGTTGTTGGGGGCATTCAAATTGCGGGTTTGCCATGTCATGATTGTTTTCTTGACCTTTGCGTGCGGTAAAATCGCGTGCCCAGTTGTGTACCTAGTTTTGGTTTTGTATGATGAAACATATTCGCCATATTTCGATACATGCGAGTAACGGAGATTAGAACAAGAAGGGGGTTCATTCATTCAAAGGAATCTCCATCCCGCTGGACTCACGTAATCGGCATGCTAAAATCCGACAGAATCTGTTTTCAAAGATGTATTTCTGCTTCAATATTTCGCATCAACCTTCCACAGTTTTCGTCATAAAGTTTAAACTGGAGGTTTGAAAACTGCAAATCAGTCTAGGTTATCGAGTTCTTTCCGGTCAAGCGCTGCGGGTCCTTTGTTATTTCAAGTTGTTTAATGCCATTGTCAATCATCGGATCAGCATGCACCCGAGAAAAGAAAATACCGTGTCAGCAGAAATAAGACTCAGGCTCTGAAACGAAGGTTTTCTAATCGAGCTGGACTGTTTGAAGCCAACAATTGCCGAAAGCCATAATACTTGCCGACACATTCTGTTCGAACAAACAGTATCGAGCCTGTTTGTTTTCCAACGATCATCTGATCGTCACGTCGTAAAAAAATCGTTATCGAACTGATGTAATGCGAAGTGAATTCACTCAGTTTTACTGCGATCATTTTTGAATATTGCCGATTTCAAAATGTCTGGAAAGGTGGCGCAGTTCGAGATCCTTCCAGCTGCGGATTTTAACGAAGTCCAGGCGCTCTTGATGATGGAGCTGACATCGCAAAATGAGCCAAATTTGAATATTGTCAGCGTGATTAATTCCTGTGGTTGGCCGATATCGATACGGATTATTTGTGATGATTTGGATATTGGGGAGAATGAACTAGGAGCCGCAAAAATGTGCCACTTTAGTTTCTCGACGAAACACCCTAATGAGACGCTGGTTTTCTGTCAAACTTGGGGACAAGGTGAGAAAGTAAATACCACCGCAACAATGTTGCCAAAATGTGAATTTGGGTTATTGGTATTCGATTCTTAATCGTGTTTCATGGTTTATTTTATGATACATGAAATAATAATGTAATAATAATGTCATGATAATGTAACTACCAGCAAAGAAATGAATTGTTTTATTACATCTCTGGATTTCCTTTATTCAAATTTTAGATGAATACAGTACCAATCTGAACACAACAGAATAGCGCTTTGAGACATAATAAAGTTGATAGTAATAAAGTTAAATTCAATAGCAACAAAGGGTCTTATCGTTCTTGAGTCCAAATTGCACAGTGATTTAGGTGTTTATTCCATTCTAAGTTTTGGCGCATATTTTCTGAGTATTGATGTTTCTATTAAAAGCCCGAAGCAAAACGCGTCACTGAAGCATTCAAAAAGTAATACGTCAAATTTCCAATTGATTAACGATAATTCAATTACTTTCATAAATTTATCGTACCTCATCGCTCGATTAATTACCATCCGACTAATGAAAATATTGGTACTCATGAATAACTAATTACTACTTGTACGCTCCTCACAAGAAATTAACAATTTGTTTAAATTAAAATTAAATTTCTTGTCAGAAGAAATTAAAATTTTCTTGCCGAGAGCAAATACCCAGTTGAATTACATCAAATTTAAATAAGACTGAGATCCCAATTGTTTTTGAAAGGTCGGACGCTGAGCTTTGATGTCTGGGGTGGAACAGCTCCGCGAGGATTGAATGTTTGGTCGTTACTACCGGACGTCGAAATGGGACTCGCGCTCAACGGGACAATCAGAAAAGGCTGGTCAGTCACTGACTGTGTGGACCCACAAGACCTCTCAGATATATCGGATGAAACCGAGGAGGACGAAGATGAAGAATACTTCCATAAAACACCGAGCTCTCAAACTCACTTCATTTATCCGAATGCAACAGGTGGGGGAGATGCCCGCGTGCCCAGCACAGAACCTGAGCTCATAATCTGAGGCCACAACTTGTCAGCTGACGAATCCGTCCGGAAATTACACAGCGTAGTGACAAATGCTCCGTTACTGGATTCAACTAGAACCTCCATCCAAAAGACCGAATTCGCGCGAAATATAAGACATGATGAAACCTCTCAAAAACAATGACCATCTATGCAAAATTAAAATCATAAGGTTTGAAAGATTCTTTGAATGAATTTGCCATTTTCGTTTCCTCATCTTTGGAAGCCTGACATTCTCTCCAGTCGACCCGTTCAGGCATATTGAGAAGTGACCGGTCCGCTAAAACGTCTCTGTTGAAGAAGGAAATTCATTACAGCTAAAAAATAAATCAAGACATGATCGAATAAATTATACCTTCCGAACTGCAGCGGAAAACCTTTCTGATCAATTTTGTAAAAGAGCTTGTCGTTATTCTCCAATTCCACATAGAAGAACGTCAGACCCGGTTTTATTATCTGAAAAGATAAAGTAAGAAATACTCCAAATTCTTGCTCGTTACGACAACGAATTCCATTGAACTGTAATTTATGAAGAGATTCATCAACAGTAAAATTTCAATCGCTGTTTCTCAACGTTATTCGTGTTTTTTTAGACCAACTGTGAGAAATAGTAACCAGAATATCATACCTGTCTGACATCTGATCGTGAGGGAATTTCTGTCAGCTTCAGCTGCAGTTCTTCCGCTCTCTGCAGAAACAGCTGCTTGATCTTTTCGGGATCAGTCTTTGGTATGGGAACGACTTGCAATTGCATATGTTTCGATTTGAAATTTCTTTCAAAAAACACCACAGATTTGTTCCGCTCCGCAAAATATTTCCGGAGAGCGGATTTGTACTGGTCGATTTCCGCCGATGCTTCATCGTCTAATTCGGGATACGAACGAAGATGGAAAATAGGGAGAATCAGCACATGGTCGGGCGTCAAACCACCTTTCGCCAGAGCGACATACGTCTGTATTGCGAAAACAGCTTATGCATAAAAAATCAAAAAACCACAACACAAAAAACACCGAAAAATTAGAATGGTGGATAAAATTTGATTCAGTCTCAATAAAAAGCATGATGTTATTACGTTAATATCAGAAAAACTCACATGAAGTCCAACGCTGACAACGAGGTGTTTCTCTGCATCCGGCGAGCTCAAGCAGAACCAACAAGATGCAGGAGTTTGTTCTGGATAAAAAAGATAAATTTATGAGAATATCACTTGAACAAAACAAAGTTACCCGTACCTTCGCCTTCCTGACGGCGTTTATTCCCGCGTTCTTGAAAAGCACCTTTTCGCTTCCGGTCATCTCCCGGACCTGATACGACATCGTAGAAATACTGATGAGCGATGATGTCTTCTGCTTTCTCCTTTTTCGTCCGAATTGGTTTTTTCTCAAACGGGCATTGACTGCAGCTGTCCGGTTGTTTCCTCAGCTCAACGAGGGAGATCTTCGACATGGGAATTATGTTGAAAGCGTAGACGGACTGTTCGAGAAAACCGTTCTATTCATACAGTTTTTTTCAATTTATCAAATTTCCTGAAACTTACCCGTTCTTTCCTTTGATTTCCGACGGAAGCCAACCCAATGAACCGCGTGACATGAATACTACTTTCCGCGAGAATTTCGTGATTTCTGTAAGGAATGCGTTCATAGAAAGTATCCGCCAGTCCGGCAAAGTGATAACGAGGTTTCAGCGCGACAGCCAACTGGGAAATTAAAGGCGATCCAAATTTCGAAGATTCAGCACTCTGAAATTATCCCAGCTAGTTGAATTCACCGGAAGTACAAGCGTAATGGTGGAAATTGACGAACTGTTGGGTTTCCTTGAGTTTCGACGCCTGCGGGCCACTGCGAGGTCAGTAATACGTCTATTCCCATGCTGGAGTTTCCGCCGGTGAGTGTCACGATTTCTTCGACGTCTTGAAGGCCAAAGGTGAGATCAGGATTGGCATCCGGGTCCGGAGATTCAATCCCGCTCAAGTAGGCGACTTTTAAGCCTGAACTGAACGTGAAAATTCCTCGCTTTCCTAGGAAGCCCAAATCTTTTATTAAGCTCAACATTCGTCGACGAAAAATTTCTTTCCGAAAGAAATGTGGGGGAGAGATTTATTTTACCGAGAAAAGTAAGGTTCGGAACCAAGTCTTCGCCATCGCTGCTCTTGTAATATCGCAGATGTTCCGGAAACGTTGCTCCAAGGATGTACATAGGCAAAGGAACTGAAAGGACGAACACTTTTGTCCGGAGGCAAACGCAAACTGAGAACAAGCGCCGGTCGTTTTTTCGTACCTGTAAGAGTACATCTCTCTAATTCAGCCCATTCCTCATTGTTGTCTCCGAAAAAGTTTCCCACACAAAAAACCATCTACAACACATCACATCAATCCGGATGAAACCGGCGTGTGCCATAAAGCTAGATGCATAATATGAACACATGCCAAAAACGATTCCAATTTTTTGCATTGGTAAAGTAAACCAAAATATTATACCTCAAATGGTCCATTCTTTTGGTTGATGTTCGATATTTTGGAGAATATGGCGGAAAAGCGACCTTCCACATCGCCCACGACAAGACTGTCAAATAAGAGGAGTAATTCACTGGGAGCGAATAAGAATGAAATAAATAAAACATGAAATATTTGTTTTACTTTAAACTCTCGTCGTTGAACACTCACATTTTCAGATTCCCGACCTTGCTCATGGTATGCAAGGTCTGATGATGTCGAGGTTTTTGTCCCGATGTCCGTTTGAACAGAAAGCGATAATGGTTGGTTTGCTGGTTGTGTCCGAGTCCGAGGAAATGGAAGGAAGAAATGAAGAAGCTTCAACTGTTAATCTCTCTGGCGTAGGAGAATCAGATGAACAGATTCCAAATCCAAACAAAACAACTCAGATCGGACTTGGTGAGGGGCTGTTACTTTTGGGGCAGGGGGAAATGTCACGTTTGTTCGTTCATGCCCCCACGCCGTCGGCACAAACAGTTGTCTAAAACGTAAACATTCATTCGAATTCTTCTTTCGTTCTCTCCCGAAACGCAAGTAGATTTGACGTACTAATTACGAGCTTCTTCGACCGGATTTTTTCGTGGGCAAACAGTGAAATATGATGCATGGCGGACCAAGGATGCGAGGAGGCGGTGGGCCACGCGGTCCACAGCCTCATTTTCAGCAACATCAAGGAACTGGACTTCTCCATCAAGGACCTCCTCCGCAACACGGACATTATGCTCCTCGTTATTCGGGGCCAGGAAGTGTTGCTTCATCAGGTCCGGAACCACCCGCACAAGGTGATCCTGACTATTCTGCCAAGATGTTTGAGTTTCGCCAGGACCTGGATGCCAAACGACTTCGCAAATCGATTTATCGCAAAACTGTCGATTATTTCACCCCAGTAGTGAAATATTTGGAGGTAAGGAACATTAATTTCTTACTGGGTGACTTGTTTTTATTTATTTTTCTGTACAGCAACGTTCGGTTTTTGTCGATCCAGTCAACTTTCCTGCAGTTCTTGGAGATCCCCTGTATTATACCGAGGTTGGTCTTTTATTGCATTTTGTTATTTTCGGCATTTGTCTGAATTCTATATAGATTTTTTCAATTACAGATGCTCCCTTGCGTCGCATATCCACATAACATGTCGAATGCCATCACTACGAAGTTCATCCGGCAGGCGACCAACAAAGTTAAATGTCCTGTTTTCGTCACGTTGGTACGAACTTTTCTGAATACACGTATTCGATTGATATTTGTCAATAAATAACGAGGAAGTATGTTGACGATGCTTTGTGTTTATAGTGGACACCGGAAGGACGGCGGTTGGTGACTGGTTCGTCCAGCGGAGAATTTACGTTATGGAACGGACTGACTTTCAATTTCGAAACCATTCTGCAGGTAAATACTTGAAATTCAAAACGTAATATTTCCGAAGAATTCTCGATGGACATTCAGAGATTTATTAAATATAAAATATACTTATTCCGAAGTGTTTTTCCTTATACCGTACGAGACGTAATTTATTAGTCTCTTTTGCAGTGTTTGAAATTTGTTACATTTCTGAATTTGACGTATTGTGTTTTAGGCTCACGATTCTGCTGTGAGATCGATGGTTTGGAGTAAGAGCGACACATGGCTTGTGACAGGAGATGCAACTGGGCACATTAAATATTGGCAGGCCAATATGAACAATGTTAAATCATTCCAAGCTCACCGTGATTCCATTCGCGGAATATCGTAAGATTATTTCATTACGGTTCAATGATGTTGCTTTTACAAATTTCTGCCGAACAGATTCTGTCCCACTGATTTCAAATTTGCGACCGGTTCGGATGATGGCACGATTCGCATTTGGGATTTCGAAACATGCGAAACATTAAAGGTTCTTCGAGGTGAGATTTTGTTGAATATTGTTTTTCTATGTTTGATATCTCAATTTAATCGTAAGGCGGTCATGGTGGGGAAGTGAAATGCGTCGACTGGCATCCAAAGAAATCGCTACTCGTAACCGGAAGTCGAGACAACCAGCAACCAGTTAAATTATGGGATCCTCGGACAGCCGATGCCGTTGGAACGCTGTACGTTGAAAATGTGCAGTTACCTGCAATTTTGATATTATTCTCATTGACTCGTTTGAATTTTAATGGATTATATCTCAGATATCTTCACAAAGGTCCAGTGACTGATCTCAAATGGAATCCGATAGAGTCAAATTATCTCCTCAGTTCTTCACGTGACTCACTGGTCAAGTTGTTCGATCTGCGAACCATGAAAGATTTCCAGACTTGCCGTGGCCATAAAAAAGACGTTATGAGTACGTATCTTTTTTTGTTCAGGGTCACAGAAATCGGAAGGAAATTCGTCTGGAGGAAATCGAAAAAATTGCGAAGAATTTTGAGTGGTGTGGTTTAGTCCCATTTAACTGCACAGTTTTTATTTGCAGGTGTAGCTTGGCATCCCATCTATCAGATGCATTTTTGCAGCGGCGGAATGGATGGGTCACTTTTGTTCTGGAATGTGGGGTATGTGTTTTTTCGCGATTTGTGTTTTCTTACTTTCTGTAAATAATAATATCACGACTGTGCAGCAGAGTGAAGAACATATTGTTTTTCCTAAAAAATCGTTTTTCACCTCTTATGTAATCTCCGAAATTTTAGCCCATCTGATTTAATAATGATGTTGCTGTCAGAAATGTTGTTTGTTTCTATAGAACGGAGCGAGAAGTGGGTTTTGTTGAAAACGCACATGATGGGAGCATTTGGAGTATGAGCTGGCATCCTCAAGGTCACATTCTATGTACCGGTTCAAACGATTGCTCAGTGTGAGTTTCTTTTCCACATTCATTTTCCGAGTCAATGAATTTATGTTCGTCCGACAATGCAGGAAGTTCTGGACTCGTAATCGACCAGGAGACACCATGAAGGACAAATACAATGCGAAAGCCAGAAGCGAAACGAATTCTGTCGTGGGTACGTTGCTCATTTCACTTTTCCAATTAGCTCTGTTTTCGAACGAGGTTCCTTCGTATACCAATCGTTTTCATCTGGGAAACAATCGAATTTTTCAGAGCGATCGGAAATCGAATACGAAGATGACGAGGACGAAGTAGTCGTTGGTAAGTTCGGAGTAATATCAAGTTTTCTGTTCAATATTTGTTCAGATCACTTCTGTTAGAATGTCCCAAAGAATTATAAGATTTGAAATATCGTTTTGAAGGTGAAGTGAACTTGGACAACCAAGATACCACCGAATTTGACAGCAACGTCCCCAGACCACTTCGTTCGGACGACTCAAACCAACACGATCAACCAGAAGCGCTGTTTCATCAACCGTTCGGCCCTCCAGCAGCTGCCGGGGGTTATCGGCCTAATTTTGACAACCAACCACGTTTCGGCGGTCGAGGACCTCATTTCCCAGACAACAGATTCCAGCAGTATCCATCTCAACAAAATCACGGCAATCGCTATTGGGAGCCCCGTCAGTCTCGACCCCCTGCATGGTCTAATCAGACTCGACCGGAAACAGGTTGGAGGCCTCCTGCATACCCATCTGGAACCCAAGAACCGACCAACCAGTTCCCGCCACTCGCGGCGCCGAACGACCAAGAATGGCCCCCGGTTGGGACTTCCGGTTCTGAGAGCCAAAGTGTTGTCTCGTCAGCTGGATCGACGGATGATGTGTCCCATCAAGGAGCGGAGAAACCGCGGTCTGCGTTGTTACCCGCCCCACCGGAAATGCCACCATACCAGCAGCAACAGCAGTATAATCAGGATCATAGGGGTAGTAAACGACCGTGGGAACAGCAACAGCATTATGATAATCAGAATCAGAACCAGTATTCGTCGTATGATCGACCGAGATATCAGCAGCCATATCGAGACAAACAGCAACATGGACAACGGGGAGATTATAATGACCAACGGCCGTCGTATCGTGGAGGAAGTTCACGGGGGAGAGATCGGGGCGGAGATCGAGGCGGATGGCGTGGAAGGAATTCTTGAGGTACAGTTAAGTGTACCACGTCTTTATAATACAGTTTTTGTTCTAAGAATGCTGTTTTGAATTCAAAATATTTTTGACACAGTTTCCTTGTCTATTTTGATGGAGCTTGTTTACTAATTAATTAAAATGGAACTACGAGGGTGATTTTTTTTCCATGTAAAGTTACGGAGCACGAGGATCTTGTCGTAATTTTACGATGCTGTTTGACAGTATAAAATCTGCTTGAAATGAATGCGGTGTTTTTCTTGTTTTTTACAGTCCTGAAGGCAGTGTGGTTTTTTTTGTTTTGCAACTTTTGTTGATGTCAATCGGAAATTTCAGTGCAAGGCTTTGAAAATTTTCTGTTTGAAGCAATACATGAAATGTTCTGACATCCCTGATGATATTTTGTTGGATAAAATAATCTCCTTTATTTTTTATCTTTTTACTTCTTAAATTGAATTTTGAACTTAATCCCGTCCCATTCTTTTAGTGAAATATCCGTTTTTGCAGTTTATATTCTTCGACGTCATGCATGGAGCTCAGAAACGGTCTTCGCATTTAGAAGGTGTCAATTGCGTTGATAGAAACGTAGTTGATTATTTAGCGCCAATGGCGAACATTTCGTGCAATCGAGCATGATGCATATTTCGATAAACTTCATAAGGAGTGCAAGCCGGTGGGTCGATGCTGGACAGTGGATGCTCATTTCGGACGTCTTTAGTTATCCGCCCACCATTGGCTTTCGATTCATCCACAAGTTCCGCAAATAATTTGTTGTCTTTTTTGTGAGGAAATCGATTGAATCCGTCCATAAAATCGCCAATTTGATCGAATCTTCCGCGCAGATACCTTTCTTTTTCATTCGCGACAAATCCTTCCCAGAGACCTTTATCCTGATTGTCTTTATAATCCCTTCTTTCTTTCTTGTGTTTTTCCAATTCCATGTTTGTTTTTCGGTCGGCCATTTGCTTGAAGAGTTCGTTCTTTGTGTCGGCATTGAGGTCGGCTCGCCGCTGTCTTGCGGCTTCTTCTTTCCGGTCAGCTTGCTCCATTTGTTTTTTCATGATTTCAATGTAATCTTGCCAGTCCTGTTTCTCTTTGGCTTTCTGGGCTAGTTTGCTGGCTGTTGAAAGCTCCGCTGACGCGATCAATTCACGCTTTTCTACAGCTTTCTTTTCCAGATATATTTTCTTCCGCATAAGTTCCTAATGATCAGATTTTGTTATTTAGGTATGAATATATGAAAAAAGATACGAAATTACTAGATCGAAAAACGGAAACAGATGACAATGAATATTTGGATCAGATAATTACAATCAAACTAAGGCTCTTCATTTAGAAGCAAAAATTTTATTAACAAAGATTTCAAATATGATTTAAATAAGACTATAAACAAGATGCTATCTAAGATTTTATTAAGACTTTATCTTATTTTATGAAGGTTTTATTAAGATCGTATTGAGATTTTATTGAACAGCGATTTTTTTGCAAGCTTTAACAGAGTTTGTGTTTCTGGATATTCATTTCTAGAACTACAAGTTTTTGGCAATTCTAATCAAAATTCTACATTCCAGATAGTAACATTTTCGGTTTTCTGTAAGAAACTAAAACAGAATTGTTGGAAAAACTTCGGGTGACAGTACCGTACTTTTAAAGCCATGCCTATTGGAGACTAATTTTTTTCAGGTTTTGTTCATGAATGTGTCAAGAAAGTTTGTAAAAATGCCAAAACCACAAAAAATTGTTACATTGTTTATTTAAATCGGTTCGAAAAGCATTGAGAATTTTCGATTTCGTTTTAGTTTACATGAATTTCGAAGCTTACCGCTTCTCGCATTTCTGCAACCATAAGCTCTTCGTCAACCGCTTCCTTTTCCCGATCCGCATTTTCTCTTGCTTGAATCTTTATTGCCAGTTGATCCCGCAAGCCATCCGCAATTTCCTCGCGTTGCCTTTGTATTTCTTTATGATCCTTATTTTGAGCGTATTTAGTTTGTTCAAAATTCCGAATCCGTTCATCTTCTTGCCGGAGCTTCTCAATTTTATCCAATCTATCCCTTTCTTTATCATCTTTGAATTCGGTAATCGTGTTTTGCCATCGCTTCTTCTCGATCTCCCGCTTCATTTCTTCGTCCTACGGAGCTGCAGAATTGCAATTTAAACGTTCGTTTTGTATGGATATAATAAAAGTCAAAAGTTGTGTAAAATCAAAAAATCAGAAAATGATTTTTTCATCCAGTTTAGCTGCATTACGAGACGGTAACTGGAACTTTTAACGATTGATTCCGATTGAATCGTCGTCTTGAGCACCGGACCAGTGCAGTACGAAATTTTCGTAGAGAAGAGGTCTGAATTCTTGCAATATCTTTGGCAGACCGTTCCACAGGACTCTAAACTTACTGTAGTTGCCAAACTTCAGCATTTCAATTAGCGTAAAATTGTCTGTACCTTTTTTCGTTGAGCTTCTTCCCTGACGACTTTCCATCGGTGCTGTTTTTCTTCCTCCAGCGCAATATACTGCATATATTGCTGGTGTTTTTTCTCTGCGATTTGCCCGTCGTAGAATTCGCCCAGTTCACGTTGTTGCTTATGTAAATTCTTTTCCGATCCGGCACTTTCTCGATTCCAAATCTCGTCTTCAGCTCGGTAATTCGCTCCATAATGAAGATCGTCCAAGCGTTTATTGAAATTCTCTCGTTCTTTTAACTGACGTCTTCCGAGATTTATTTTTCCGGCTTCGATATCGTTGGTCGCAAAAACGAGCTCGCGTATTTCATTGCTGGATTCAACGAGACGTTTGTAGTTGACATTTTTGCAGTGCTCCATGTTTTTTTGGTGGTTGAGCGCCTTTTTCTCATCCATAGTTGCTCCGCAGTTTTGATTCCGGACATTTTGCAACGCGTGAATCGCGGCGGAATTGCTGCAGTAATTCTGATCTTTCGAATAAGCTCCTGCATTGCACGAATTCATTCCAGGAAATTAAGCAGTAATAGCAACAGCCATGTTGTGGAAACAGAATATTTCGGATCTTTGGTTCCTGGCAACCTCTTGAAGTGGAACAGTTTCTTGCAAATGGTTTATTTCAGTACTTAATTTATAAATCACGGACAAATTGCAATTTATTGGATTGATTATCATGTAACTGGTATTGAATTTATTTTGTACTCAGACAAATTTGAAAACCCATCGGACTTACATTATCGTAACATTAAAGATCAACACCTCAAAACGACAACCGCAGTTTTTCTCAAAATTACAAATTATTCTGTTCAATGCATGGCGTGCATTAGGACAACGTATAAACTACGTATTGAAAGAAACCATTTAACCTCTTTATCTGACGTATAAAATTAAACATAATTTTGGTCGCAAATATTTTACCAAAAGGTATTTTGCAATCTCTGTAAATGAATTACGGTTACTTTTATTTATGGACACGTTTTTTGAAATATTAGAAAATTCTGGAGTTGCGACAAGCTGATAATGCTTTCAGTGTTGGTATTTGTTCAAGTTATTTTTTCGGCTGTTCATAAACGTGATTGGCTTTATCATCCGAAAATCAAACACACTCGAGTTTTCAATAAACGAAATTAAGAGCTGATTAAAAGAGTGTGAGTGATCAGAAAGATAAACATTTCTCGCCCATACTCGGAATTATAATCCAACTCCATACGAGTGGGACCAGCTGAAAAGTAAGAGTGCCAGCGAGCTCGAGAAGAATACGCAAAAAAGCGATGGTGTTAATTGGTGCATCAAGTAAGCCGCCTGTTTTCTAGGATATAAATGAGTCGCTTTATTGTTTGCGGTACTTTCTGTCAAGTGTCGCGCTTGATTAATTTCCAAATCAAAGTGGTCCATCTTTTTCTAAAGACTACCTTGAAGAGCTGCGACTTTCAAAGTGTGGGCCGGCTAGATGGACAACTCAATCGATGATATCCTCAGGATCCTTCAGCCCAGGAAGCAACGTTCTATGAGCCTTCATATGGTCTATTAATTTGCAAGGAGAAATGCCGGCTGTTTTCTTGAAAACTTCCGACCATGAGCCCAATTTTTCCTTTGCTTCGATAAATGGCCAAATCCAGTCCGTATCTCCTGATTCCGCCGATTTCCATTCGGACCAGTCCGACGTTGTTCTTCAGAAAGTCGACGCCAATTATTTCGATTATGTGAGTTACTTTTCCGATATATTCTCGAATATGAGGCATTTTTCATCAGATCTGTTGGTTAAAAAACTCCCTGCTTGACTACGAAATTTATTGATAGAAATTTATACAAAATAATGTCAAATAATAAATTTCAACAGTTTTTCACATGTTCAATATTAATTTTTATTTCGCAAGTTTTCTGGATTTTTATTTGGAAAACCATGATATTCTTTGATTGATTTTGTTTTCAGCGAGGAGCAATTGGTGAAGGTGTGAGCTCGATGAGCCGGGGCATTGGGGGATCAGATCAGAGTTTGATCGACAGGTTGTCTGACCATTGCCGCTTCAGATGGGGATTCTATGTCACTCTAGCTTTTGGATTAATAAGTATAAGCGGATGCATCGCGGCGGGCATTGCACTTTCAGGTGAGTGAAAATCTGATTCTAGCAATCCGGATTAAACTCCGTTTTAAAATACATTTTATCATCACAAATAATTATCTTAACATAAGCGCAGATGTAATTTCACGTCGTTTTGAAGTATTCTAATCTGTGGTTTCCGTAATCAAGCGTGTAAAGGTCATGTTTTGGGCGAAACCAATTGTCCGCCTCATTGGTGGTGAAATGTGTATTTTTTCAGCTGTCCAGCCATATCTAATAGCTGAAATGATCAGCACCACCACCAACGCAGATGGAACGCTGTCTTCTCCAACCAATGATCACTTATTTCACGAGAAGTTAGAAACTACAGTATTACCAGGTAAAATTGGCACTAAATTCTCAGTCTGCATTATCTAATTATATCGATTTAAAATATCCAGAATCCATCGTTCCGTTTTGAAAAAGAATTCGCTTTGAATGTTTTCTGTACACTTTAGTAATGCATTTGAAATATTACCAGTGAAACCAAAACACCATTTTCTGATGGAATTTGTTCAAATTTCAGATCAAATTGAGTTTTGTTTTTTATGAAACAGATCACTTCAATTTTTTGCGCTGGGCTGTTCTAAAATCTTTTCACGATTGTTGTATTCGTGTAATTTAATTACCTTCTTGTCATCACGAAAAAGTGGGTAAATGGAACAAACATAATACGTGAACTTGGCGCTACCGAAAAATGGCCATGATGGATTTGATCAAACAATCCATTTGACAATTGTGAAACTAAAACAGCCTACCTGCTTTCAAATGGTATGCTTTCAAATGTTTGCTTGTGATTTTCAGTGACGGAAACCAGTACGAGAGTCTCAACAAATTCAACTAACAATCAGCCGGATTTAAGCACTCGCATTTTGTCGGCAATCCATGATGCCGGAATGCAAGAAACTTCCCTCGAATTACGCAACACAACCCCGTTTATTTTCCATCCCGAATCCAGAATTCAAGAAGATCGGGACATATTCCAGTTCGGCGGCGGGGATGAGCTGACAGAATTCAGAACTCCCTTTCGGCAAATTCCCGTTTTAAAATATCGAACCAAACCACCACGTTTTTTCCATGTCAACGAAGACAACCGCGAACCAGACCGATTTCCGGATGCGACAAGAGTTATGGCTGACCCACGATTTCATCACCTGAATATTAGTTTCGACGACACGAGACGTGTGAGAAGGTCATCAAGTCTGGAAAAAAGCGGCATGCAAGTCGGGATGTTAAAAATGATGAAACCGGCTGTCAACGGGGAGCAACAGGTGGAAAAAATGATGCACGAAAATTGGGATTTTGGCGAAGGGAAATCTAGTTTGCCGGGGAAAGAAGTTGTCTTTAAGCCTGCATGTAAATCGGGATTTGAATGGAGCGTTCCGGCTAATCAGTGTCTGGATGTGAATGAATGTGTTCATTTGGGAATTCGGGCTTGTGGAATTAATTCAGAGTGTTCGAATTTGCCGGGAACTTATTCGTGTCGGTGAGAAATTGTTGTCGTCACATTAGCTTGACAACTGATGGAAGAATTTCGTATGAAAATGACTGGGTTTTATCGGGCAAATTTTACTTGAAACTTGTTCTTGAATCTGATCGATGATTTTTGTGAACCCCGTTTTGATTGGAGAAAATCAGTTGAAATTCTCAATTATTCAACAAGTTTTTGTTGCTTTCTTTAAATTTTCTTTAAAGTTTTCTTCAAGTACAACTTATTTTTTACTAATATCTTTCGTTCAACTTCTCCGTGGTCGTTTTCTTAAGATAGTGTTTCGCGCAACTCAAAACACTGACGGCTTTGCGGATTTGCTTCATTTTAACTTTTATGCACCATTTTAATATTTTTTTAATGAGTTCATTTCGTCATCACCATAATATTTGCAGTTGCAATCCGGGATTCCGACTGGATATAAGATCGTTGGCTTGTATGGATATTGATGAGTGCAAAGAAAGTAATGGAGAATGTTCACCTTTGGCGCTCTGTGAAAACCAACCGGGAGGATTTATCTGTCGATGTATGGATGGCTTTTTCGGGAATGGTGTCATTTGCGAAATCGACACTACCAACGTTCCCGCCGAAAAAATTGGTCCGTAAAAAGCGTTCTTGAAAACGAATCAACTTCTAAAATAATTTTTTGAATCTTCCGGTTTTTTTGCCATGGTCATGTGTTATGTTTCGTAGATCCCGTTTCATCGCATCAGTGCCAAACAACTTTCCCGCCCAGACTTCATCAAATAATTTCGAATCTTTACTTTCCGGACAATTTTCCAGTTTTGTCCAGATACCGGTTTTGCGTTCAGAAGCTTCATCCTATATGCAAGATCCGCGTCATGTTTCGGAATTTCCTGCCATCGACAGCTAACCACCAAGAATTCGACTTTCTTCGGATTGCCAGTAAGCTTCCTTATGAAACACTCCATTGGCTTCAAATATCTTTATAAAATAAACACCTGTTGATTTTAAAGTCTTTCTTTTTAGCTAGTTGCTCTGTTTGCAATGCCTGCATTTATTTCTTAGATAAAATATTTACGGGAGTCGACTTGAATGGCCAGGAATTGATCCTGCTGGATTCGACAAGTGCTCCTCTGGATTTTGAGTTTGCCACGGATTCCGAACTAAATGGAAACCGCTTCACTCTAGATGTCACACAAGAAATTTGTCTGAGCACTATAAGTAAGATTTCTTCTAAATATGTTCTCACTGAATGTTAAATTTTTATTTAAAAACTGTTTCGTTTTTTGGCATTTCAACGACATTGAATTACTATTAAATAAATAATTGTTAACTGAGTTTAACTTAAATTTTTCTTTATTGTTAATAAATGTTGAGTAAAATTAATACTTGAGAAATTATGAAAAATTAGAACTCAACTTGTTATTGTTTCAGTTGTTCCAGCTTGCTCTTCTTTGCTGAAAGTGGATGATGAAGTCATTTCAAGCGTCGGTCCTCATTATATGGATAATATAATTTGCACAACCGCATTATATCCGCCAAATACGGCTTGTGGGATGCAGCTGAATTTCCATGAGTTCAGCTTGGAAGGACCGCGGGAAACGTGTCCGTATGATTTTTTGGATATTAATGAGGATAAATTATGTGGGAACATGAAACATGAATTACGAGAAATTATATTCCAAAAAGGAACTGCCAAAATTCCAATTATTTTTTCGACTGATTCTTCCTTTGTTTCCAGAGGTTTTAATATTTCATTTGTTTGGATAACGGAATGCCTGTAAAAAGGAAGTTGTTCATGGGACGAAATCAAATTTTCGGGTGATACCTCGAATTAGGCATAGAAGCGGTTAGAGTAGAATTATTTCTGGAGTAGTTTTAGATTTAATGGCCGTTTTTTAAGCACATTTTTGTGGAATTCATCAGACTGATTCATTCTCATCCCGCATTTCTTTCAGCGTTTTTCAAGATGAGATGAAATGAAATTACATTCAACGGATTGTATTTCAGATGTATTATGGTGGAATTTTTGCATTTGATTATTTTTCAATTGCATTTTAGGAACTTTTTCGATTTTCTTTGCAATAAATTATCTGATGTTTTATTGTTATATATCACTGCGGGGAAATATAACTTTTGACGTTTTTTATGATTTTGAAAACCTTTTGCAAAATCAAAATGCAAACAACTGGGTCGGTGTTGAAATTTGTTTTTTATCACTTTATTCCGACTAATTATGTTTTGAACAATCGAGTGATCATATTTAACATCCGGATCCCCTAATTTCTCAATGGAAGCACCCCTTTGGGTCATTTCCGTGAGAGCGCTACCGGATACTACGTCACATGACACCACAAAAAGAAACGGCGAATGCGTCATATGATGTTCATTTTATTTGATACGTCACATGCAGTTTTTGTTGCACTGTTCAAAAAATATTTAATACATTACAAAAAGCTAGATTTACGCTATAAATACAAAACCTGTGCACCCGACTTCAACCCCAAATACAGATGTAAGTAACTCATCTGTTCTAATCGCAAGTCTCTCCGGAAACAATTTCAATCACTACCGTATCTTTTTTGTCCGCTAATCTCATACTGATAATTAGTGTCCGAAGATTGATTACGGCGTGCTACCATGATATCGATATGGGAAATTTGTAACGAGGAACAGTCCTCATGGAAAATGAATGCTCGGAGTGTAAGCAGCCCCGAACTGCGGGATACGAAATCTTCACCGTATTACTTCGATCAGCCGAATAAATATGTGGATATTCTGCGAGCTAAGCTGAATTATTCTGACAAGCCGGCATCCGCACCAAGTGCTTCAGCGGAAAAAGCAGGAACAAAATTCTCGCGGATATCCGTATTCCAGATATTACGACAATTTAGCAGCAGTGTTGAATCTCAGTCTCCATTGACCTTTGGAAACATTCTCACTCAGGAGCAGGTGAGTAATCTCTCAGCTCTCTCAGCACATCTTCTGTCCTGCATGATTTTCTTTCAATAAACACCTGAATGGCTGTTCTTCAGATAAGTAATTTTTCTGTCATAATATTTTTATATTTCTCTAGTTTTCTAATAATTTTTATTGTCAAGTTTTTATATAAATACTACCATATCAAATTTTGTTCAATGTTATATATTTTTATATCATGTATGGGTTCAATGTTAAGTCTATCATATATTCGATCTCTAAATGATATTTTTTTGCAAATATTACAACTTTTTCTTTTTGTCATTTCTTGACTGAAGTTTATTTTGTAAGAACATTTCTCGGTTTGGATACAATTCATTGATCTTTATGACCCAATTTTCGTGGAATGGAATCCTCACCTCAGTTTCACTTTTAGTTCAAAGCAGTTTGGACGTTCTTACCCTCCCGATATCAAATCGGTGCGGCCAAGACCATCTTCAATTCCTCTGTAGACGGAATTAGTATCCAGACATTCCTCAACCGCCTAAAAGATGCCCCCGCCACACTCATTGTGATAAAAACAACAAAAAATGAAATCTTTGGCGCGTTTTGCAGCGAAAACTGGTCAAACAGATTCGAAAACGTAAGCTGAATACTTGGCGTATTTCCATTCATTTCTATATACTGTTTATTTGAACAGAGAACTGAACTGACATTCTTCGGTACCGGCGAATCGTTTTTATTTTCCTGTTTACCTCGCAATGCCATTTATCCTTGGGTTGGACTCACGACTCATGCAGCTTCAGAATCTCCCAGAACCCCATCATTCTTCCAAGCGGCTAACGCATATTCTATCGTCATCGGTGGGGGGTGAGTTGCTTGCCTGATGCGTTATTCTTCAACGCCTTTAATTTTGTGACCTTTTCAGAGATGGCTCTGGGATAGGATTCATATCTGATTTGTCTCGTGGTTTCACCGGATCATGCACAACTTTCGCCAATCCTCCTTTGTGTAGCTCTGGCGAATTTTATACGTCCATGATAGAAGTGTATGGATTGTGGCTTTGATTTTGTGTACGATCTTTGGACGATGTGGCAGCTACCTTCTTGATAACTTTGCGGTTTTTCAGCCACAACAGTTCCAAAGAGTAAAACCCGAAAAGGTGCGTTTTGTGCTGTTGTGATTTCGAGTCCGGAATTGTACAATTTGCCCACAGTGGTAGACTGACAAGGTTCGGAATATAATCTGAAAACTTGGCTGCACCACAGCTGTGGTAGGAGAACATATTCAATAGCCTCGGAACATGCAAAATCAGGGGGCATCGCTCTATAGCTTGCGGTTCGCACTTTGTATCTGCTAAATGTGTGGCCGCTACCGGAAGCTGACTACTACTGTATCGCCAAAAGTCATGGTGGTTCCCGAAAGTTAACGAGAGTCCTTTTGCACAGTTGCATGAGCTCAATCGGGCAAAATAGTGGTAGACACAGGAGCCGACGGAGATACTCCGACCTCGATCAACTGGAGGTAAACAAATCAAAATCAGTGAGTGGAGACCCGTACTAATCTGTGGTGGAGGGGGAGACCAGGTCAGAATTTGTTTACCTCCAGTTGATCGAGAGGACGGAGTACCGTACTACCCGAACTAGTGGACCGGGTTTTTATTCTTTCAAAGCAACTATTCCAAAATGTCACGTAACGAAAAAGTGCTTTTCTTGAAAGAGGTACGTACCCTCTGAAAACGGTCTTTTTGGGCTTTTGTTAGGGGGGGGGGGGGGGGTTCTTTACTCCGGGCATTATGGTAGCAGGGGCTATTATTACGGATCTGAGGTGACGAAACAAACAATTCGCAAACCTGACCGAAGTAGATTAAACTAAACATCGACAAGACTCTGAAACTGAAAAGTAGCAGTTTTACACCGAGAGACCTGGCGGATGAAAAACGCAAAAACGGAGATGGAAAACGAAGATTGATGAACCTGACCTTTGGCCTGCCTTTCAAAACGATCACGAAGTCCTTGAAAGCTGCGTGTTTGATTGTTATGTTGGTTCCTGCCACTACCGACTATCCTGGATGCGGCACTCGTTATGATGTTGTATTGTAAATATCAAGAGAAAATCGGCAACGCGACACTCACGCAGTTACTTCAACATTCTCACCCAGTGTTATGCTTTTCTAGTGTACTGCACCTTTCTAGTGCATTGCTGAAGGAGTGATGAGCGGATCGGGTGTGCGGAAATCAATCTTCGAAAATAGTTATGAAATTGTATCCATAAGTTCTGGTTCAGCAGCAAGGTGCCGCCCCAAACTAGCCCGGGAGGAAGGTCGTTGTACCTTCACAACCGCGCAAATATGACGCTTGAGCGTATCTGTGTAGATCACGTTACTATGGGTTCTTCCACACAAGTTTATTTTTTGCGAGAACAAAGACCAGGTCGGTCTATATTGTAAAGCGTAGGTTCTTGAGGTCAGATGTTTCCACATCCAATACCGATACGCACTTCTCGAATGACCGACGTTACAGTGATTGACGTTGCTCACAGGAACTACATTGCACACAGGATGTACGATTCAGGTTATGATTGGTACTAATTTACTGTAGGATGCTGTTCACTACCTATGAGATTGGTACAGTGCGCACAGACAACTCATTGCTGCTCTGGATCAACCAAAAAACAAACAACAACCGAGTCTTCTACAAAACAAGACTTGACCTTTTTCGGAAGCGCAATCCAAAACACTACGGTAAAGGTAGAAACATTCAGCCGCAAGCAAACCGTTCCTTTCTTCAAGATGGCGGCTCTAAGTGTATGTTTTCTAAATGACGATAACTGTCAGTATTGACGTTCTGAAATGTCACCGTTGGCGATGATCCTCCAAAACAGCTTATCTGTTATCATGTACCAAATAGAAATGGAACATTCTACCGTTGGTAACCTTCTCTAATATCGACCCATGAAGTCATTTTGGGAGTGAGTTCTCTGGGGCGTCCGATCTCTTTGTAGATTCATCCCGCACAGATGCAATTACACCAATGTTGTTTACTTCAGTTGAATGGATCGCAATCAGAATTCAGAACGTCTGAATCTGTATCGGAACCGAACTGTTCGCAGATGCCGCATTGGAAGATTAAATTGACCGTCAGTATTTTGCGAGATTTGTAATGCTCTTTCTTCAGACAAACATCATAGAACTTCATCGGAATTGTTGAAATGACAATTAGCTTATACCTTAATCGTCAAAAAGACCGATTGGCTCAAAACAGACCAATTGAATGGGGCGAAAACAGTTCGTGTAACTGAGAGAAAATTAATTTTGATCGAGATCAGCTCGAGGAAAGCGCATGCCAGTCTTGAGTTGTAATTCGATGCTGTTGATCAATTTCAAGAAAGGCGCACCTGCCCTTTCGTCGCCACAAACAGCATCACAATCAAAACACATCGCGCTCCGATTTCATCTTTTAACTTACCAACTGCTGACGCAGTAAAACGAGCTGTTATGATTTTCATAAAAATCCACCGATTCAGCTAAATGTTAACCAAACCAAAATTTCATCAATTATAACGGCCAATCAAATCATCTCGAAACATGCAAAGTCGTATCAATTCCGAGGAACCCTGACTGTAGCCCTCCTGCTCATCTCCGTAACATCCGAATAACTTAATGAACCCCGCACGCTCCGGACATAATCGCGTGCTCATTCATTTGATAGAAATTGGCAGTTCTATACTTTACTTTTCAAGAGTTTCAAAATGGCTTCTGACAACAACACACTCAGCCTCAACGAGTCAAGCGTGGAGCGCACTGTAACACTAATTATGGCCGGCACGGTAGCCACCATTGCCGCTGTCTCCATAATTCTCAACGCTTTCGTGGTGACAATGTTCATGATAAACAGAACCATTAGGAGTCCTTTCAATCTCTACCTTTTGAACCTGGCGGTATGCGACATTGTTATCGCGCTTTTCGACATGTGTTTTATGAGCGCCTATGGTTTTCACGGAAGGTGGCAGTTCACATCAGCGCACTGCACTTTCTTCCTCTACATCGATTATGTGTTCATTTGCGGCACAACAAACGGTGTGATGTTGATCAGTTTGGACCGATTTTCATGCATTTTCTTCCCAGTGTGCTACCGGAAATATCACTCGACTAAAGTGACTCTCGCTGTGATTGCGGCCCTGTGGACCTACCTGCATGCTGCGATCTTGCCGTATTTGATGATAGACCGCCTTGCCGAAAATCTGGACACGACCAGCTGCTTCATCAATCTACCCTTCCAACCTGTTTATGGATTAACGGTTCAGATTGTCGCGTACTGGCTTCCGTTAATTGTTATTGCAGTGTGCTACTTGCTCATTTGTATCAAGTTGCGATCGCGTCGCGTTCACCCCCAAAGAACACGTAGTCTGGCTAATGAAAAAGGTACGTGGTACAAGGAGGTCCTTATAAAAACCACCACCGTAAACGTTAATCACCCTGCAGTTCTCGCGGAGACTTCAGCGGAGAGACACCTTTTTTATGAAGCAGTGCTTCTTCCGCGGAAGCGCGAACGCCGGCTCTATCGAGTGCTCTCCTGGCTGACCTTTTGTGTCGTTGTTTTTTGGACGCCGGCGGACGTTTATTTCACGCTGTGTATCTTCAAACCCGAAGCCGAGAGCTTCTTCACCTATGCTGTCGTCATTTGCCTGCAGTATTGCACCTGCCTCGTAAATCCAATCGTCTACCCATTTAGCATTCCGGAAATCAGAGTTGCGCTCCGACGCATTACACGATCCAACCGATTGCTGTGAAAAACTCCTCAAGTTTTTCTCTGGCTGTTTTTCCGACGAGGAAAAATGGACAATTCGTGCGCATCCCACGAGGCTGGTGCATTATTCCTCGGTCCCACGTGAATTATTCAGCCCCATTGTTCTTTTTCATCCCATCGTCCAAATGGGATCTTCTTGCACTTAAGACATCCAGCAAACATCCGTTCAGACGACTAGAATACGGCCTTTCTTCAAGCTGAACCACACGTGGGAGTTGGCGCGCTATAAAAGATGGACGCAACAATTGAAGCTCACCACAATTTCTCTAACATGACAAACACGACGGCCAACGCTAGCATCGATGTGAACGTCGCAGTCACCTATGCGATGGCCAGCACAGTCTCAGTTATTTCCCTGCTGTCCATTATTCTGAATCTGATCGTAATCGCTGTTTTCATCCGCACCCCCAATATCCGCACACCTTTCAATTACTACCTGCTGAATCTTTCCTTTATCGATTTGATAGTCGCGCTGCTGGATATGCCTTTCTTCGTCGGCTACACCTTCAATGGCACTTGGCCTTTCGGGGCTAATATGTGTGCTTTTTTTCTCTACGTCGATTACGTCTTCACCTGTGCAACCACCAACGCTGTCGCCATAATCAGCCTAGACCGATTATGCGCCGTCTTTTTTCCCGTCTTCTACCGGGAAAAACGGTCAGCTAAAGTCTCCTTCGTTGTGATCGGGATTTTGTGGGCTTATTTGCATGCAATTCTGTTGCCCTATGTCATCATTGACCGAACGGCCGAGAATCTTGACCCGACCGCGTGTTTCATTGACCTCCCTGCCCAACACGATCTGGGCCTGTTTGTCCAGTTTGTCATCTACTGGATGCCATTGGTCGTCATTGCTGTCAGCTACTGCCTCATTTGCGCCAAATTGCTCTTGCGAAATTCAAAACGTGTCGGCCCGGCTCGCAACTCTATTGCCATGACCCATACTGAACATTCCCATGCGCCATCCCACAATCACACAGGTAAAGAGAAAGTCATCCAACATATTTGTAAAAATCATTTCGAAATAAAAAATATCAGAACAAAGAAATAAGAGTAGAAGAATATTTATTGTTGAATAGAAAAAATAAAGTAGAATTAAAAGAAATGAAACAAGACTGCTCTAAACAAGTTTTGATTCTGGAATTTATTTTAGCTGTAACCACCACTTCGAGCGATCACGCTGATTCCACCGCCAAACCAACCGAAATTGTGAAGGTAGCCACTAAACATCGTAAGCACAACAAAGAAGCGCGACTCTATTTGGCGTTGTCCTGGTTGACGCTGTTTGTCATCTGCTTCTGGACTCCAGTTGACACTTACTTCACCCTCGGCATTTTCGACAAACGATACGAAGATTTCTTGGTTTATGCTATTGTCATCTGCTTGCAGTACAGCACGTGCTTGGTCAACCCCATTGTCTATCACTATAGTATTCCGGAAATCAAGCACGCGGTTGAACACTTTCTTCGTTGTCACTAGATTTTATCACCTGCTTATGATAGAGCACTCACCCCTGTTTCACACTGAATTCTCAATAAAACTAAAATTCACCGAAAACGTGAAGTCTATGCATAATGCTATCACCTAAAAAGGTCACCGTTTGTAGTCAGTGAACGATTCAACGCCACAGCTTTAAATACAGGCGAGTAATCGACTACTGATCGGCACGGTGTTTTTTCGAAAGTAGGACATTTCTTAGAGACAGAAACGGTCGAGAGATGACGGAAACAAGTGGGAATTGCCAGTGTGTCTAGGTTAATTATTCACTGAAAACATCCTTTGACGATCTCGAAGAGCTCTAAGTTCCTCACACGGATACTTATCGGTCCAAGGATTTCTAGGTGAAGCATCAAATGACGGGTTAATCCCAAGCTGGATGTGATGTGATCGTTAGTTTTCGCAAGAGTTTTGACGGATGCGTCATAAAAAGACCTTTTGAAAAAACACGAAGAACTGTCTTTTTTTTGACAAAAGTAATTAACAATCACCCATAAACAAATGGTTGTTGATGGTCTGTAAATGACCTGAGTTGCTCGGTCGCTGTGTTCTGACCCTGAAAAATTCGAAAGGTCACTAATGGATGATCTAATGTATCACTTAATTTTCAAGCGGGTATATTACAAATTTTATTATCGTTACGATACGAATGGCAAATTTCAGATTGGAAAAGCCAGAATTTTTACAATTCAAATTTAAATTCAGAATCGAAATTCGAAACTGGTTATGGAAAATGTGGTCGAAACAAACTTAAGAAGTTAAGCAAAACTGTGCGTACAGAGCTCATGACTTTAGCTACAAATCTGGTTTTGGGATGCGATGATTTACTGATTATTACAACGTGAAATTCTAAGCTTCCGATTTGTAGAACAGATCACCTGCAGTTAATTTGTTTTTGTAGACAGAATATGTTTTCAGGAGCAAATGTTTCTGTGATGTCGAAAGGAGAACTCAGTGCCGGACAACTCACGTTCAGTTTTTTGTTATCCACGGTGTAGCAGTATTCTCACGATCTCGACAGTACTATTGCTATAATACGGAATAACTGAGATCGAGAGCACATTTTTTTGGCACGAATACATTTCATTCTTTCGTTTAATGTTTCATGAGTTTTGGAAGAATCAGACTGATGTGATGTTCCGAACTGATTAAAGCCCAGGAAGTCCGATTAGATAATTAAAGCGCCACACCGTTTTAAAGATCGTAAGAAACAAGGTGCACGGATGTCTAATGGTCAAGTAATAAAAATTGTTTTTTGATATTTGTGTGACAAGCGTGCATATCGCGAAGACAAATCAACAGGAAGACGCGTTTATTCACAGAAATGTATGAGGATGCATTTGCGTTGCTGTAAGAGTTAATAAGCATTTATCGAATTTCGCCAGCTGAAAAACTGGTTTCAGTAATAAAACCTATTAGCAAATTCGATTTTTTGCTTCTAATCACGCTGAAGATCACGAGATTTCTCAATGAATTCAGTTAGTCGCCGCTCAAACGCTGACTCCGTGCCTAGAATGGGTGATTAAATCAGGACGCACCACTTCTGGTGCGAGCTGCCAGTCGACCTTTGTCATCAGATTTCGAGTGAATGAGAGTTGTTATTTTATTTATACCTTTTTAACGTCACTGTAGCTCATAAACTGCCTGAAATTAGCGAAATCTCTGACAAAACGGAACATTCTGTTCACGTTCTTATCCCGAGGTCGTGGCAAGTTGTTCGTTGATCGGGTGCGTTTATCTGTAACTTCATCAGATTAAGTCTATGACGTTATAGGCTAATCGCAGAATAGTGAAGATGAATTTGCATCTGGAATGCTCTAGAAGTCAGACACCTGCAGTAATCACATCAATCCGTGGAAAGTCACAGTTCTGAAACTGCATGTTACCCAACACAGAGGAGAGTGACCTTTTGTCAGCGTTGATTTGGTCTGTACATTTGAAACAGCATACACAAAAATCCGTCAGTTTACTCGGTGGCGCTACAACTGCGGAAGTAGCAAATGCTCAACTTGTGGGAAGTCGTCAATTTCACAACCCCTTTTGTCAATCAACAACAAACACAAAAATCTGAATCCAAAGTATCTTTTCAAATCATGAGCTTCACTGTTCAAACCATACGAAAAGCAGTTCGTATGCGTTCGACCTGAGCTAGTTGGTCCGTTTAGCAAGGCAAGTGAAGAGCGGACTTCTCACCGCTTCATGGAGCACTCTGCCTTGAAACGAGCCTGAACTCCGATTCTCAATTTCGTTTGTAGTGTACTGCTTGTTTGAACTGAGGGGCATTATGTCATTATCGTCACGGACCACTTATCGATATACAAAGAGCAGACCGTCAGTTTCCCCCATATTCAAAGTCAGTGGGCTCTGGCGGTTCGTTCTAAAAAGTGGAGAGCGTCGAGTTCCGCACCGGCACAGGATCGCAAATCTAAAGACTTCTGTGTATACTGGAATGTAATTCATCAGGCCACTATCCAGATTATTCTGTAGATTTATCTTCTCAAATTAGCAGCAACTGGTGACCAACCCAATTCTTTATTACTGTAGTTGATCCGTTTGATTCGCAAGAACAGAAACAGGTACATGATTCAAGAGCAAGTTGCAGTGCAGCTGTATGTGGCTGCACAACAGTTACAATCGTTCACACTCAGGGTCGTAGTTGTTGGAACTGTTGCTCCAGTAAACACAGTAGCTTTTGTTCCTGCCGTATTAGTTCCGTATTTTGTCGGTTGGACCATAGTGATCGAGTTCGGATCAAAAGCAGTGGCGGTCGGACACGTTGCATACTTACCGGCCGCGTAGACATTATAAAGCCCAAGTCCCTGCAGACTAGGGTCAATGTTGGTGGGGGTCACGGTGATAGTCCGATCTGTGCGCTGGAACTCATTGCGCATACTACAGGCTACAATGGTCAAATAGCGCATGATGTCCCGCACGTCGTCAGTGCAACCCCCTGGACCGTTGACCAGGTAAAGTTTCTGGCCTTGACCCAACTGAGAGAACTGTCGGCCTGGCACAGTTGCACATGTTGTCTCTCTGACCCTGTTGCACAAAGTTGGCTGATCACACTTGATCACTTTGGTTGCAAGAACAGAAACTACGTACCCAGCGTTGGAAGTGGTGGAAATGAACACGTAATCTCGATTCTGAACAAACGTTGGCGCAGCGATGGCCTCGTACTTAATGCATGCGCCCAGTCCACCGGCATTGAAGTTTGTGATGGCTGTGTTGATATTGGTCAACTCTGCTGGAGCTATAAATCATAAAAAATATATTCACAGATTAGGATGTTTAGTCACGAGAACGCGTCCTTAACTGTATTTCGCAATATCGATGTAGTAGGGGACTTTGACAAACGTATCGGCAGGGTTTACTTTCCCCCATTTTCCATAACGACTGTCAGTGTTGAAAATGGCGGACTGCCCAACTGCGGCTAGAAGCGCGAAAGAAACGATCTCGATGAACATGGCGTCGGATTCAAGTGCAACCTTGGACTGGAGTGAAAACTGATGCTTTCACGCATTAAATAATGACAACAGGTAGTTGCTGACTATGGCAGATAAACTCAGAAAAAGAGTCTACAGAACATGAAATGACGACTTTTTCAAGGAGTTGACGCATTGTTTCGAAGGAAGCCTCTTCAAATTGGAGATTTATACCGATTTTGATCATAATCCACTTCAAACATGATGAATCGGAATCTCAAATCAGCTGAATGCAAAAAGAGAAATTTTGAGAGTCGGCTCAATGGATGGCTTGACGTCGGACCGAAAATTTGGTGAAAACTTCATTTGATATAGCAAGCTATCAAGTTTGCCGTCAAATGACACCTTTTTGTGACCCCTAGTATGTCAGAAGAGGAGGAAATGCTTTGAGATCAAAAGTCCATATCAAAAATGATTGGATTGACGGACGCTTTCGAGGAGCACACTTTGTCGCCTTGCCACCATTCCGCAAACTTGCTGTACACATGTTGGGGTCCGTCAGCATGTAGTAGTCTGAAAAATGTATCTAAAAATAGTGTTAGTGATCTGGGGCTACAGTCTCATACGCGCAAAGTCGACAGTTGAACTTGGTATCAATGAGCTCTCCAGTTCCTTTCCACTCAAAATACGCGTTATAAGCCGTGTCATTCTTGTCGAGGTAATTTAGATATTCCGCCAATTTCGCCGGACTTTCGAACTGGTCAACATGGATGAATGACTTGTGCGGTGCGACAAGCTCGTAGTGTTCCACCGGGGCACCCATTACTATCGGGATAACATTGGCCAAGTAAGCCTTCCATAGCTTCTCGGTGATATACCATTTACAGTTGCTGTTCTTCAACAAAAAAGGTCAAGTAAACAAGCAAAAAATCAGAGCTCACTTGCCTCGAATGACAGATAGAACTTGTAATCCGTTTTTAGCATTTCCATACATGTCTGGAAATCTCCGCGTTCACAGACGTTAGGACCGCATCTTCCATAAATATCGACTGATATGTATTTGGACAGCTCTTTGGCATATCCAAGGCGATTGTTGGCTGTTTCGCAATTCGAAACAAACCAAGCAACTTTCTGACCACCTGTCTTCTCTTTAGCATAGTCGATTGATTGAGGCTGCGCACGGACGGCTGGATCGTACAGAACATATTTCTCATAGGGGGTGACCAGTTCACTATCCAATCGATAACTGTCAGACAGACGTTTATAGAACAATCGCTGAAACGCTTCGATGCAGATGTACCTTGCTGTCCAGTTCAAAGCATTGACTCCATCCATTAAAGAGTAGTCCGGTGTATGGTAAGGGGCTTCCAACATTGACATCATCCAGATCTGCTTAGCAGGCCGAACGTAGCCCTACATAAGACGTTCAGAATTAAAGTAAACCTCCTATCAGTGAACAAACCGAGACGCTCGAAGTTCCCAACGAACCTCGGTGAAGTAAGGGTTGATGGCGTCTTGAAACCAGATCAGATCAGCAATCTTGGCTTTGGAAACATCATACATAAACTTGCATGTGTTAACTGGACACTTGCTTCTAAGAAACGCAGCTTGTCCCGCAGGGGGCCGCCTGTAACTTGGCTGGTCTTCTCCCGCAATGAGAATCACTTTCATCCGACTGCGGTTTTCGGACTTTTTCAGTTTGAACAATAACTGGTTTTCTATTCTGTCATGATCCTGTATACTCGAGGGCCAAAGATTTCGGGATGGTATGGAGGTCAGGTTTGGAGAAGGATAATGTAGTGAAGCGTTCGAGAGGTACCATCTGAGTAACCCCTTACTGTTCGCAGAATATGATAAATTTGAGATCGGGAATAAGTCTGATGATGCAGGAACGTTGTTTAAGCTCTGTTGTGGTGGTGAAGTCACAGAAAGAATAGTCCACATCAAATAGAAACCAAAGAGTATGATAGGCTTCAAAGAACGCCGAATCCCTTTGGAAACGTAAGCTACAGTCTGCCTAAACATACTGGAATACCGTTCTCCCATTGTCCATAACACAGACTCAAGCCAGCTTGGAATGCAGTAGGAAGGAATGAAGAGATATGATCGAAACTTGCATCACGCCATATTGAACGCAGTTAGACTTTTCAGACAAAAACAAGACATTGAAGTAAAGGTATGAAAAGAGCAATGACTTATCAGCCGCAATCGAGGACACAATCATGGCGCTAATGACCACGGGGCATGTGATTTTACGCATGCTCTTTCTCTGTTCAGTAAAATCGTATTCTTTAAATCTGAGATGATCGAAGCTGTGTTTTGGTTTTCAATCAAGCGACGAGTAGAGCTGGCTTTATTTTGTTCACTTCTCTACCAAAAACCAGTTTCATGCCAGTTATCAATGTTGTCATTTATGTGGCCGTATGTTATAATAAGGCTGCATTGATGATGGAGTAGGTGCAGGTGCAGGCGCAGAAGCTGAAGTGGTCACCCGGATTGTGCTTGAAGCTTGTGGGGCAAATGTTGTTGTTGCTGTTCCAGTGTACTGGATATTCACGTCTCCCAGTGGGGCGTTAGCATCAATCCAGGTCAAATAAAACGCCACCTGATGAAAAAGAGATGAATGGTTGCAAAAACGGATACTTTCGGTTTTCAAAAATACTTTGGTGTACTGGGAACCGACATTCTGACCGCACGGATCAGCACCAAAACTGACAACTCCCGCGACTAGAAACAGAAATCGGTCAAAGGAAAATCGACGGCCATAAACCAACGTTCGCTACCGTAGTGAGACCCAAACACTGAGTCATAACAAACGTAAGGGCCACCACTGCGAACAGAAACAATGAGCGGATTCTAACAAAAAAAAACGGGAATGAGTCTAACCTGTCACCCGGACAAGAATCCTGCCCAACTATGCCACCTAAAAAACAACCCTGTCACCATAGATTCATCAGTACGGTTGTTTGAACTTCTCTTATGTACCAGCACATATGAATTGTTCGAGGATGGTCAGTTCATCTGTAGCCGGATCAATATTGTACGAGCATGTTCCATCGTCAGATTGCTGAAGTGTTCTTTGTGTCACCCACGCCAGATCACTGACATCGGAGGCTGCATGGAAAACAGCACCGTTTGAACAACAGTTGGATGTTGGCACGAAGAACGAATATACTCACTTCCCGTGGTTTGTGACCCATGTCCTGATACTGCGCACAGTTCACCCACATTCGGTGGTCGTTCTGACACGCAAACCGGACAATAGCACGAACTGCTTGACTCAAAATCAATAGCCTCCGAAAGGATGACCAATCCTAGTATCACACATTTACAAAGGAATCCTTAACAACCAAAACTGAGAGCGTCAACCTATGTCATTGTCGAAAGTGACGTTGTTGAAGCTTGGGTGTGCAATGTATCGGTCAACTGCGAATACGCGTGAACAGGTTGTAGTTTGACTTGCATCCGTGAAGGACGTGTATCCCAGTGTAACCGAAAGCGTGGCAGTTCTTCGTAAACCAAAAATTCAAATTCGTCCAACGCTTATAATACCATGTAATCCATATGCATACACTTACGTAGGAAACTGCAGGCAATGGGCAGCTGTGAGAATAGTTCGTGTACCGATGATCGACCCTCCGCAAAAAAAATCCTCCTCTGACCCATCATCAAACGTTATGAAAAGCAACGCCTATGCTAACCACTGATACAAAAAGCTCGCATGATCGAAATGGTTGAGGGTTACCTGCCAACATATCTCTGTAGGAACAGCCGGTATACCTCCGATGATTTTGTGACCTTTCCCCATCCCGAGCCTAGGGTGTGACACACGAAAGTCAGCGGTTCTTTGGAAGAAACCAGCTCTAAACTGAGCCGCCAGGCCGAATGGATCAGCTTCACCAGTTCCGGATAGACCACAGATATCAACAGGGGGCGCCTGCGTCGTAACAGCAACTTCTGTGCCGATGACGACATCTCCTGTGGAAAGGTTACCTATTAGAGTTCGTTGTGTAATCTGATGATTGTTACCTGTTGGAGTATTCGCGGTGATCCAGGGTATATAGTTCAGGACCTTGACACTCTGGCCTCCTAGCCCCTGACCGCATACTTCACTTGTGAACGACATAATCCCAGCCTAGCCAAGACGATGTTTAACTAATGGGAAATTTCAGACCAGTGTGAAGAGTACTAAACCAAGTAATGTGAGTTGGATGTCGGTGACCAGCAAACAAAAGGCCCTGAAAATTATTATTCAAGATAAGACTCATTTCCTGTTAATTCATTACCTCCATTATCCCCTAGACACTGGTCCTGCCCAACGGCTCCCGATGAACAGCTGGGAATTTGAACGAGTTTGCAAAGGTTCGATGCTGAGATGTGAGGTGCTCAGGTTTTACTTACATGTAGTTGTCGAGATTGGTCTGTGCATTTCCATCAACAAAGACGGCACATGCGTCGGTCTGGGCCTGCACAGTTTGCGCCACCCTTACGTCATAGATTTATTATTTCGAATTCTGATTCCATGGGACAGCTTTACCACTTGAGAGGGATCGCGTCTCTGGGAGCTAAAAATAAGGACAATATTCTTTATAGTATGATCGTGACCACTCAGAATCACGTGAGACCTGAATCATCGGCAGTCTCCGATCCGTAGCCGCTCATAACACACGTTTCTCCAGTCGGTGGTAAAACCTGGTCCGTCAAACAGATTGCACATGCGCATAATTTCCCATCCAGATCTATCGGTGCTTCGAGAATCAAAAGTCCTTAAGTCAACAAGATTCTGACATTTTGGATGATAACAATATCCTCGCTGTCATTTACCGATGTCGTTATCATTTGTTTCGTAGACATAATCTGGGTGGATGATAGCCCTAGTCACGGTGAACGCCTCGGCACAACTTGTGGGATCGTTCGCATTGGAGTCGGGGGCCAAATTGTCAATCGCCCCAACCTGCAAGCAGCCCGTACCGTACAGTACATCGAATGTGAATGCGAATTTGAACCCGAATATTCCGAGGTCATACATCACCCCTGTAGAAGCAATTTTGCACCGCTACTCACCGTGACGCTAAATACTGCAGCCGCCAACGGAGCTCTGCAAAATCATGAAACCTGATTTCTGCAAGATCACTTTTACTGTACTGACCTATCCAAGTCGAAAAGACAACTAGCTGCGGTTAAGATGGACTGTGAACCAATGATCACACCGCCACAAGTGATGGCGCCCTCTGGAAACAGATTCTGGTAATGACATGATTATTTGGTTCATAACCATTAATGTAGGGAACATCTACTTGTCAATTTAGTTATGAAAATTTTCTCGCTCATATTTTATTTCCCTGAACGCAGTTCATGATGTACAACAGTACTTACGATCACCAGGGAGATTGGCAACGACAAATGCCTGTGAAGACCAAAGTGAACCTGATCACACAGTCATTCAAAAAATATCATAACCACCTACTTGCCAGCAGATCTGAGTTGGGGTGCTGTCTAGACCACCAATTATACGAGGACGTCGAACGGCCGACAAACCGGGTTTCTTCGAACGCCTTATCTTGCGCGTTTGACTGAACAAAAACTGCGATGCAAGGCCGAAAGGGTCTCTGACTAAAACATACAACTCTCCTGTATCTTGTTCCGCTGTTTGCGGCTCGTTCATTATTACGGATAAATGCAAGCTCTTACCTCCAGTTCCAGGAACTCCACAAGGCTCGGTCGATACCCTCGATGGGCGGCCCTTTCTGGTCCTGACATTTCTTCTTGTATTCTGTCTTGTGTCCTGTGAAATGAACCAGTGGACTCTGGGCTTCAGCAGGTTACAACATGCTGCGTTTTGCAGACATGCGTGGTGCTAAAGCAATCACCTGGTCACAAGGCAAGTTTCCGCGTAGAAAACCGCTGAAATCAAGGTTTTCGATATCCGTGGTTTTTCGGCGAAGAGCTCGTGAAATCAGAGATGGAAATCGAAGTGATGACAAAAACCCAGATGACTGCTCAGGAGAAGAAATTTTCGCTAAGAAGGAAACGTTATAGAGCGACAAATCATGGATATGTGGCTTCGCTGAACAAAAAATCACCTCGATTTGCGGTGCTTCGACACGGTGTCCTCAGTTTTCCATGCGGAACTTTATCCTGGGTTCCCATTCTGAGATCGATGGTTCTGTTCAAATGGCGAAATTGAACCTTCCGCTTTCGTACGAGCATTTCACCATGCGTCGTCCAAAGAAGAGCTGCCAGCATCAGCAGGTGTGCGGTTTCCGTAAAAGTACATTTCATTATGATCACCGAAAATATGTAGGACCACAGCAAACTTGGGCAGATCGATAACTTTTGTACGTTATGGTTATAAAGTCAACACCAGACCATCATGCAATTTTCAGCCATAGAGTTTCTGCACGAGTCTCGAAGTCATGCTCATGACCCACATCTTCATCACCACGAGCGCTGTGGTAAGTGTACCGTATACGTATTGGTCTTTGTAACAGGTGTCACTCATTTATTCAAACTTGGAGTGATCACCAAAATTTATCCAGGTAAAACCAGAGAATGGCACTAGAATCTCTTCCATTGGATGTAACCACAGGACTGCTCCCTCCCCCTCCCTTCAATCAAACGAACCATATGTATAATGTATGTCCATATTGGTTTCCGGGGTCCGTGTGGCCGAAGAGTAAAGCAGTTGACCTGGTCTGGTGCTGCTGACTCATCACGGAGATTTCAGTCTATCAAAGTAAGTAATCAATCAACAATCTTGATAGTATGTCATTTTGCAGTTTTGTTCATTTGCGCCTTCTTCACTTTCCCTTCCTCAATTTCTTGCCTGTCATATCATTTTTCTGACCTTTGTTCCCTTGATAGTCCACCAGCAACATGTCTCCTCAAGAAAAACATGTCGGGAATACTCGTCTGCTAACTTGTCTTCCGCTGCCGAATTCCGACATGTCCATCACCACGTTCAAATGGACTGTGCCCATTTCGGATATTCCTGGTGCTGGTGATGTTTCCCACTACCATTCCAGCCGACCCATGCATGCCCCAGAAGTCCATATCCCGGAGGAGCAGCGATTCGGAGGACCTGCGAGTTGGAAAGTCGATCTCTGTCGACCGGACGTGACGACTAACACTCGTTTGCTGAAGGTCACCCCTGGGGTACAATCCGCCATTAATATTTTGGAAACACGTTGCGAGTGAGTAAACAGTTCCTCTCTTTCAACTTATGTCCAGTGTCAAAGGTCTTATTTCTTTATTCTCCAGGATGGTTTACGATTCAGGTTCTATCCATGACAAGGAAACGACACGGATATCCAGCTCAAGTGTCAATGGAAAAGAACTCAAGCTGCAGATTCACACTACAAATGTTTTTGACTTTAGCTTGAAGCTGACAATCGTGACATCGGTGGGAGAAGCAGAGGGTACTTCAACTTCAGGCGTCAAGGAGAAGGGGAAACCTGACCAAATTATTCTCAGCTCCTCCGACGGAAAAGACTTCCGGGTTAGCCGCTTGATCCTTTCTGTCAGCTCCAGTGTCTTCAAGGATATGTTCAAGCAAAATGGAGAACACGAAATCCAACAATTTAGCTTCCCAGACTTGGATTCCGAAAATCTGACGGCATTGATCGAGTTCCTGTATGGAGTTCCCTGGAATGAAATCCATCTGCCCAAAGATCTTTGCAAGCTTCACGCTGCCTCTTCAACGTATCAAATTCATCAACTGACCGCAGTTTTGAACGAAGAACAAGCTCAGGATAATCAGGAAATTCAACAGGAAATAACTGGTCCTGGTTCGCGAAATACCACACCGGAAGTGCAGAGCATTGACGGAAGCGGTGAGAAACAACTGCAGCCTCAACCGGAAGTGGCTGAAATGCTGAACAAGCAAGCTGATGATTTGGCAGCGTTATTGGAGGGTATGACCGGTAAGTTGATTCGTACTTCTCTATTCGAGTAAACTTGTTTGAACCGGAAGTGACTTCACAGTGAACGGTGGAGATTCTGGAGAGCAGCCGATGAAATGTTCTTGCCAGGCTGATTTCGAAGAACGTGTGAAAGCTGAGATTGAACATTTGAAGCTGGTGGCTGAAGATCGCACCGAGGAGTTGGAAGTTTTGGTCAAGGAACTGCGGCAGCGTGCCGAAGCTGCTGAGGAGCGAGCTAGCGAAACTGAAGATTTACTTACTTACTCCCGGATGCGATTCGAAGCAATAACCAGACAAGCTGATCAGTCCGCTGAAGAAACCGCAGAGAGCGCCCAGAAAATCGAACTTCTTGAAGCAGAAAAAATAGAACTTGAGCAGCGTGTGGTCGAATTCGAGAAATTGGCTGCACATTTTGAGGAAGTTTCTGGTAAGAAGAATGTCGGTGTATTTTCAAAGCTAAAAACCGCTTTTTAATTGAAGGTGCCAACGTAGAACTAACCGGTAAGGAGAAAGGGGAATCTCAGGCGGAAGCGGAAACCCGAGTTATGCAACTTGAACAAGTCATCGAAAAGCAAAGACAGCAGTTGAAAGAAGCGGCGGAAATTCAGAATCATCAAATTGAGCAGATTCGACTTGCCGAAAAACGGTGCCTGGCTGCTGAGGCGCATGCGGCGGAAGTGGAAGAGCAACTCCGTAAGTTCAGTCCGGCAGAATATTCCTGCTTTGGTCATCGCTCATTATTTTGTAATTTTTTTTTGTCGTCAGGTTTGGTGATTGAAAGCAAACAGAAAACAGTGAAAGAAGCTGCCAGCCGGGTCCGAGATGCCGAGCAACGCTTGCAGGAAGTTGGGAAGATGCTATCTGGATGTAGTCAGGAAGAGCCGCTCCAAGTTCCGGTGGAGGAAGTCGACGGACTGCAACGTGAGATTGACAGTTATTGGTGGTATATCGTCTTCGCAGTCGGTTTGATCAGTTCGATAACATACGCATTTTGAAGTTGGTCGGCAAAGAGAATTCCTTTATTTTACTTGACCAGATTTTTTTTCTGAAGGCATGTTCAATTTGATTCGGAAATATGGTGAAAATTGATGATTAACAGCTGATTTCGAGCGTGATTTTCTCAGAATATTTCGTCTTTTTTTCTCACGAGAATTTTACTTGCTGTTTGATTCCGGCTTATTCCATTCTACGAGTTGTGGATCTTCCCTTTTTTTATTACAAATGTGATGAACGGACAGAATGATGTGAGTGGGAATAAATTAATGTGGGCTTGAACAGAATCTTTCGATCAGTTTCTGATCCGGTACAATGATTCCGAGGTTGATTCATTTTATCTGGATTTACAAAACTTCAATTTGCAGATGATCAACCTTTTTGGTTATCATTATAATCATGTTTGACATAGGTAAGACACATAAGACACGAATAGAAAAAAGTCACACTGGAAATCTTTGGTCAAAATCTGATCAAAAAAGCAAAAGGTCACTGGTTGAAGAATCACGGTTCCTTTTGGGTGGTAAATAGATGTGGTGAATTTAGGAGAATGCTGAGCGAACCGATCAGATTTCCGACGAGAAAAAACACAAGCATGAGTCGGTCAGCCACAACAGCAATAAATTTCCAATCGTCAGCAACCTAGAAGAAAACAAGAGTTCGTCAAGCTTCCGGTTTATAGGACTTTATTTGACAAATTCAGTTTGAAACAAAAATCGGAAATGAAAACGTTAATTAGCTAGCAAAATACGTACCTCGCTCTCTTCATCCTGTTCTTCCAGATCTTCGGCAATAAAGGCGATGTTGTTCAGCGCATCATCATATCCCGGAAACTTCTCCAGATATTCTCCAAAATGGCGCAGTTCCCTCACACTGACACTCTGGCCACTTTCGTGCGAGCTGGAAAACGCCGACCTTCCGCCGCCTATTATTCCATATCCTGGAGTTCTCGATAAAAGTGGGCTCGACTGAAAAAAATGAAATCAAAAAACGGGCAAAACACAACTTACAAATTTAAAAATCAAAAATTAAATTCGAATCAAAAAGTTTTATTTCAATATATGTAAATGAAATGAATAATTAGTGTCGAGGTTTATTTCTTTTTTTCAAACCAAAACTTACCGGTTGAGAACTCTGATGTCGATCAGCTGTCAAATCATTGGCAAAACGCACAGAATTCCGACGTGATCCATCAGATCCCCTTGTTCGCATCGCTGACCTTTGCGGTGTTGATGGCGGATTATATCCATTCCCCGTAAATAATTTTTTCTTATCTGGCTTTTCCGGTTTTCGGATGTGCAGATGTTTTGGAAGGAATTCGATGAAGACAAATCTAATCCAGTTGGACATGGTGTACGTTTTTGTTGTGCGATAATTCCAGTTAACGATAATTGTTGTCAAAATGGTCTGCAACAAAAGCTCATCAACTTCAGTTCAATAAATCAGAAGAGATATTTCCAAAAACATTAAAACGATTTTTCTCCATGAGTTTCGCAAAAAAATGTTGAACCGGAAGTCGTTGATCTTACGCTTACCGATGTGAGATTGCAGACGAATGTGAAGACGAGGAATTTTGTCATAAGTGGAAGGGAATCAGAGGGTGGAAGAATATCGATTAGAATTAACAAAAAAATGACGATGGAAAAGAGAATCGAAATGGCCAAACATAGTTTCTCTCCGGAAGCTGTTGGCAGATAAAATACGAAGACAGTAAGGAATGCTATGCAGACACATGGAAGGAGGAAAGTGATCACCTGCAAAAATAAATAATTAAATGCATTATTTATGAAATAAATCAGACTCCTGACTCCTGACCGACTCACATAAAACTGGGATTTCCGCCTGACGGTTAAATCAAGCTGCACGGAAACAACCTGAACAACACCTTGCTTCCTCGTTTCGTTTCGGTACAGTTTTGCGAGTGGAACCTAAAAATATACCAACAATGAAATTCAGCTTGACAAGACTAATACCAATTTAGTGCGGCATCCGGTTTCTAGTTATAAACTTGTGAAAATATGTTATGCACGATTTGACGTAATATTCACCGTAAAGAGTAAATACAATAAAAAAAATTAAAAAGAGATGAAAATTGACACATTCATTTAGTTCACCTTTGTGATATCCCAAGTCCCACTTGGTTGCTCAATATAATCTTTCAGCTCCATTTTTGGACGTTTCAGGACAACATCAACTTCTCTGGCATGATAGGTCACGGACCGGAAAACCATGTTGCACAATTGTTCCTGTCAAAAAATCCAAACTGAATTCTTTGCTTCCGTCTATACTTTCCGCCCAGTTTCCTTTGATAGATAGTGAACCCACATCGAACGGGAAATAATACGGATTGGTGTCACATCCGGCCTGGAATATGAACGGCGGAACCCAGATGATGGATCCATCGGAATAAATCAGTGCATTTGATTTGAAATTCGGCCAGAAATTTTTGTCGACCCTAAAAAAACAACTAGATTATTCGCGGCGACAGTATAATTAGAAAAGCTCATAAAAAGAGTTCTATGAACTTGATTACATCGGATGACATACGTGTTGGTTAGCACGATATCCGGTTGCCAGATTTTGTCGACTGGAAGTCGGAGCACGCCAATTCCACCGTAATCTTCGGGAACCCAACTTAGGCGATCATCCTTCCAAGCCTGGAGCAAAATCAACTACGTTTTAAAAGTGGAAATATTTAAAATACAATTCAGGAAACTCACGAGCTCCAAATAACCATTCGTCTTCATAACTTGAGCCATATCACTCTGAAAACAATCAGATCACTTCCGGTCAGTCAGAATGATATTTTGATATATTTTGAAAACCTTCCCGAATATCATAAAAAATTCGCCATTGAAGATGTCTATTTAATGGGGGAATAATGGGGGAATTCAGAGAAATCATGCAAGCTCACCACAAAAACCAAAATATTCAGCGTCAACCCAAATTCCACCGATACGTTTTCGGAGTGTGTCAACACCGGTCTGCTCATAATATCATAATCCCTCGATAAAAACAGTTCTTTGATCAACGCATCTTGAGCCTCTGAGCAAAGTCCTGAAAAAACGAGAAAATTCGGCGAACTTTTGAGCGATTTCGCAACCGGAAGTTGATGCGAAACTGACCCCCAACAGAAAAAATCAAGATGAGCAGAAACGGAATGTCAAATGGAATCATTGTGGGTTTTCTGGAGAAATAAAAACCCAGCAAGATGCAAGCGATGATATCGGCGATAATTGTGGTTAATGGAGAAAGTAATGACAGTTCAAACAGCGCGAAATATTAGGCGAACGGCGCAAACTGTAAATGAGCCTTTCGGCACATCCATCTTCACCACAATCTTGACAACTCAAGTCTACTCAGGTTCATATTACACAGCCATTACATTCTAAATTTATCAGCCTACTTTTCACTCAAATATTTTCTTTTCCTTCCGCTTCATCCGCTGGCTGTGTCTCAAGACGACGACGAAAAAAAATCGAGCCGGTCGGCGAAGGCAAATATTTCTTCAAGCAAGCGTAAAACATTCAATCGAGATGCGAGTTTATTATCGATATGATCCTTCCGAAAACACTCAAAATTTACACAGCAAAATTTACTCGGACAAATCTGAGAATGTGATTTTTCCTCCATAATATCCGAGTTTTGAGATGAACTAAAATACGAACTGGTTATGAACAATCAAATCAGTTAGTTGAAATGAAAACCGAATTATGAATAAAAAAGCCCCAAAAAAAACAAAACCGTAGTACGTGTTTTGTGTAAATTAGGTGATAGACAGGTCTCATTTCATTCCAGAAAAAGTACGATCACTAAAATATTCTTCTTAATTTAATACTAGACTGAAAATGTTATCGTAATGATCAAAACCAGAACAGAACAAAACGGAAAACAGAAGAGAATTCTTCGAATCAGAAAAGCATGACACTCTGCAAAATTCTGTATTTCTGAAACTATTTGCAGAAACTCGACTGAAGTCGCAGAGAAATAAAAAAACAGTGGCAAACTGTATTTCAGAATTATTCCTGTAGACCAGAACTTTTATATTGAACGGATTCCACGGAATACTGTTTCTTGAGAAATGAGAATTTTTGCTCGATGAATCTGAACGGAAATATCGTTAGCGAAACTGATAATCATAGTTGCCGTCCCCCATTTGCCGAATGTATTCGGGACGACGGCATCTAGTTCGGCAGGTTTTAAAATAACACTCCGAATTTAAAGAAGTGAGTTGTCAATAAACATCGCAAATGAAGAATAATTGAGCAGATGCTCTGAGCCAAAAACAAACCACATTCATTTACTCTGCTACCATTTATTTGTTTTGACAAGCTAAGAAATTCTTTTCTAGGAAGAAAAATCTTGACAAATATTCCGAACGAGTTAGTAACAATTCGACCGAGTTCGTCCATAAATAAAATATACCGGAAACAAAAGTAAAGGAAAGACCGATCTCGATAAAAGAAATAAAAAACAATCAAAAAATGGACACTGACTTCACGTCGATTTGGCCGGAAATGTTTCCGTTTGACTCAATTTGAAGTGGCGACTCTTCGGCGGTTATTCGCAACAGTCGCGCATCCATTCTCGATCATCATGCACTTACACACACATCCAGTAACCGGGCATTCCGAGTGGTCTCTAAAAATAAAGACTCTGAACAAACTGGCCGCATTATCCATAACTGGACCGAACAAACTCGATTTGCAAAATTTACGTGTTTTTTAATGCGCATTTCACTCACTTGAACCAATCACTTAAATGAGCTGCGTGACCTCCGTGGCGGCAACTCTGACACCATGCGAACCATTTTTCAATCGGACTAATTTTAGATGCCTTTTTCACGCCTACAAAGCAAATTACGATCAAAACAACAACATTCATTAAAGAATTATAACGATCATAAATGGGTTTTTAATGGATAGGGCTCGGTTCTGGTTATCATTTTAATTTCAATCACAAATATACGCCAATTCTAACGGCGTTAATTCAGTAAATGAAACATAAGCATAACTTGGATATCCTTAGAAAAAACTGTTCTGCATAAAGCAGATCCACTGTGCAAAAAAGTTCCAACCAAAACATCAATCAGTGCACTTACTCAACGCATCCGGTTCGCCAGTCACAAAACCCATATTTGTCGGTGTTCCAATATTGATTTGGCAAACAGCGCAACGAGGCAGCGTCTTCCCGCAACTTGAGCACGACATCACCTAAAACGTACTATCAGACAACCGGAAATTACGAATGATAATGGAAACCATATAAAAACCGGAAATATTATTTATTAGAAGTCCACAGTATTTTCGAGGATCGCACTATCAACCTTGTTTATTTCTGCTAATAACTTATGAACTTGATCCTTTCAAGCACCAAGCACAACGACTGTTTACGGACGCTTGAGCTAATTTCAGCTATTGAGCTATTTTTCTAAATTCCGAGACCTTTTCAAAATAAACAAAAAGAAGGACGATATAATCACCTTTGAAATTTCGCTGACATTCGGTGTTTTGGCGAACATTTTCTCTCCTCTTCCGCTAACCGATGTCAGGCCAGGTACATGGCTAATATTCTTCCCACAAAACGTGCAATTTGCGACAACTTGTCTTGGCACGCGCGGTCCTCCACCTTTCAGTTGATTATGAAAAACATCGAAGGTTGCACGCGCTCCCCATAACATCCAACTGTCGAGAACTTCTCGGTAGTGATCGACCCACTGGTGAGGTCGCGGATCTTCTGACCACTCCTTTGTCGTCACGACGGAAGATAAGAGACTGGCAGTTTGAACATCACCGGAATTGTCCACGTTACATTGGACCAAGTCGATTCCTTCCGTACCGAATCCGGTCAAAACAAGCCCTGAAAACGTCCAGTTTTAATTTCATCAAATATTCACGTCAATTTTTTCAGAAACGAACACAAACAATTAAATTAATTAAAAAATTAAGGATGACATGTAAGCTCAAACTGTAGAACAGAAACGATACAAGAGGAGGTCGACCGGAAGTCCGGACTTACCTTCAAGTTTGCCGGTGAGCGTCATTTCCAAAGTTAGTTCGCTGATGTAATCAACGAGCCGAGTATCCGAGAAGAATGTACAAGCAAATCCCAGCCTATCCTCAAGAAGCATTTCCGGGTCCATAACAATTCGTCTCAATGTATTCTCTGAGCGATGTGTTGTCAGAAACAAAAAGATATTCCGGATATACGGGTTCTGGAGGTTTTTCGTTATTTCGGACGACAATGTCTGCCATAAGGACGGCTCCTTCCCAGAGTCCTCGGAATAACCTAGCAAAGGAGAATCTCAAACTTGAAACAAAGGTCATGGATAAAACTATTTCTGACTCAATCAAATTAAAATAAAAAACCCTAAGTTAATCTTAAAAATTGAGAAAGCAAACCATTAAAATAAAAATAAATCATTTCACCGGAAAGAGCGATTGCGATGAGACTGTAAGATTGGCCCAGAGAACCAGCAGCTGATTGAAGAATAATAATCGCTTTGGCAAGGTTGAAGTGGAATATCGATATCGCCGCCGCTCGCTCAAACTCTTTCTTCCTGATGGCCGATTCTATGGTTGCGTCTTTACTTAAATTCCATCCACAAAGCCTTAGAACGTGATCCCTAAAACTGAAATTTATTGCCTGTTCCATAAAACAAAACCGTACGTTATACCGTTCTGTGCTGTAATAGGTTGTAATTCCATCTTTCCGCTGCGATCCATCAAAAGAATTCACCGCGATTTCCGATTTCATCTTCGAGGATAAGATGTTTTTAATTCCACGAAAACTGATTCCGTCCATCGCGTCGAATCCCTCATTGTTTCGGATGTATTCCAGCCACTTCCACATTCCTTCCGGTTCGGGATCGCCTCCCAGCAGCGGGATATTATCGGTGAAAAGTTCGGTCTGCATGCCATATGCATTACTGGCTCTAGATTTCATTCGCACAGAAATATCCTCGTTGATGGCTCTGATCACGGTTTCCGGTGCGGCTTGATCCGTGAAATAATGCAGGTCTCTTCCACATGCCCAGAGCAAATGATGCGTTTTAGACCAATTCTACGAAAACACCATAATTTCTTGTCGACAACAAAGTAAATCAAGAAGAATATTCTAATGGAAGTATTTCTAAATAAAGGAAACTTTTCTATATAAAAAAAATCGTTTACCATGCATTGCTGTATTCACTTCACAGGAGAAAACAAATAGCCCAATCTATAGCCACTTCTAAAATTCAATCATGGAAAATCGCATTATCAATTCATGTACGTACACATAGAAATTATGGCCAAGTACGTAGTGAAACAATGATTCTAATTAAATCTCGGGAAATAAAGTATACAACTGAATGCCGACTGGTCAAGTCCGACAAAAAAATGCAATGGTAAAAACGTCACTGGACTGCAAAAATCGTCTCGAATATGAAACCCGACGTGAAACGAATACGAACATATGTTCAACAGAAATAACACTGCTCGCCACCAACTCACCAATGTCATTCGCTCCAATACGCGGATGTCATGCATTGTAGCGGAAGTAGTCAAGACAAGTGCGCGGTTCTCATCTGTGGGGTGCCATGAGAAGCTGGCAACTGGCTTTCCATCCGGAGCTAAAAAAGAGAAAAGTCAAATGCGCCCAATTTCCGAAAAACTCAACACGAAGAACTGAAAAACAGACTCCAATTTTATTAATTTGGAAATTGTTGATCTAAATTCAGAAATATCAAACCCTTGAACTTTGAACAATTTGATCCGAAATAATTCTTGCGAACCAGCTTCATTTAAGGCAAAATTACCGTTGATATTTCTCTGAAGAATCACCGGGTCGAACTCATCTTGAGTAATGTGAGCATGTTGAACATCGAGCAGAGAAAAGTCGGAGCAGTCCCGCATCGTGGCTCCCAAGAGTCCATATCGAGTGGGACTCCAGCTCAGTTGCGATACAGGATTTTGGAGGTCATGATGCGCGATCGGTTTTTCAAAATTCCTCAAGTCCCACAGTGTTATTTGCTGCTCCGAATAAGAGGCGATGCGGCTTTCATTGAAAGGGTCAATACACACTCCGTAAACCATCTTAGTATTTGGACCCCGTGGTTTAGCCGAATCTGACGAAAAAAGTACGAAATAAACGATAAACTATAGAGATGCAAGAACCTCAATCAACTCACAAATTCAACAACGGAAAAACTTACGAAACAGCGTTCAAGATATAATATTCAAAACTAGATTCGGCAAATTCTGAAATATCCAAATGGAATATTAATAACAAAAAAAACATGTGAAAATCTCAAATCAAAAAGAAAAAATAGAGAAAAGGAAACAACGTTTAGTTATCATAACAGATTTTGAATACGAACTTTTCACAACACTGGATGTCCAGAACGAAATTAAAAATAAAATGATTGAAATCGATGAATTACTAAATAATACCGTCTCACCTCGTAGATCATAAAGCCTCAATCCTTTTCCAAACGCTCCAGCAAGTAACATTTTCTGGTTCTGGTGGAACCACGCGCACGAAACAAACTGCTCCGCAGGTCCCAGTTCCTGAACTCCGCGCATTTCAGTTTCCGTTTTCGTGACATCGTCTTTACTTTTTCCCAACGAAAGCTGTTCTGTCGTCAATGCAAACACATCGTAAACCACTAATCCACAGTCGTTTCGATGTCGATCAAAACCAGCTGCAATATAGCGGCAATCCGACGGATGCCAAGCAATACAATTACAGACTCGTTGATGTCGGGAAGCGAATTCCTTATTTCGAAGAGATAAGAAACCGTGTCGACCTGAAAAAAGTTCCGCTCAAATTATCTTCAAAATTAATATACTGTCCTCCTTTGCAAAGCAACACGTTTAGGCTTCTAAACAGCAGAACGCTTACAGGGCACTTTAATAAATTGCAAAAAACTGCTTACCTGCGTGAGGATCGTCAGCGAACCCGAGAATGGAAATGGCGCCGTTGGAAGAACCAGCTGCCAACAGAAAGCCAAAGTCCAGTGTTGGACACCAGCTCAGGCACTTGACGAAATTTGGTGTTGTTGTGGAAGATATGGGAGAGGCATGAGTACTTTCCGACAGCGCAATACCTTCGAACAGTAAAAGAAAATAAGCCCCGAAAAACAAATGAAAATAAATCCGGAAAAATCTGACTTTGAGGTGTTGGCGGCTGGTCACGAAACTTGTCGACCTTGTAAAGTGTTAGGGTGTCTCCGGAAAGAAGAGTAAAGATATTATTTTTATTCGGCGACCAGTCGATATCCAGGATGCTCATGGTAGATATCGTTGCAGGGCTGCAAAAACAGTTTTTTGTAGAATTGGAATACAATTATTTTGGAGAGTTTGATTGCTTCAGACCAGGTACCTCTGGACTAACCTCTAAACGACCGTTAACGCCGGATTTCCAGATTTGACGAATGGCGTGAATTTCCAGGAAGGAAGCCAGTATGGTCGCGTTTTCCCACCAAGAATAAAGAATTACTGGATTGACAAAACGGACATATGTCGAAAACCAAAACACAACCTACGGAAACAAACAGGCGCGGCACGCAAATGAACAGCCAAATAGATACGCTCGCGTATTGAGATCACGTGGGTGGCCGTCTCATCTACGGTAGAAAAGAGATCACGTGGTGTACGTACCTGAATTGTGCATGGCCCGTGCATACAGGAGAAAGCGCCCTTTGCGGGACGAAAAGCGCGCGATTTTCGAACTGTCGCTTTCAGATTCAGAATTCCTATTTCCGAATCATAGTTTGGCAGAATCGGAAATTGCAAGTCCAGAAAATCTCAGGATTGGAATTGTCAGTCTCTCCTCACCATCCCAAGGTATGTAATCAGAGTTCGAATTCGAAGTACTCCAAAAGCTTAGTTTTGTTCTACGCAGTCGCTTTAAGAAATAGCATCTAGTGATTTTTGCCATTTTGACATTTGGATTTAATTTTACCAGGTTGCAGTTGAATTATGTAGTTTGATAATCACTGAATATGCAGTACCCCAGATCGATGGAAATTGCTTGCGCTGCCAACTGTATTGCTTTCGAGAAAAGAACTCAGCTTCGTCCATGTGAAGCCCAAAAAATTGAGCACATAAAACTTTGTTTTGGATGTGTTGTTCTTTTTCGATGAGCTGGTCGACATCTTTTCTTCCACAGAAGAGAATCAGTCCGCAGGAACAAAACCTCACGTTCTGTTGCACTACTTTTTTAATCAAGTTTTTCCCCCAGATAGGACTTCGGATCAGGATGCCACCAGCTCGACAAATTGGTTTAAAGAAACCCACGAATATCCATCACAAAATATCGACGCCACCTTCGGATGTTTCAGTCATCATCCTCAGCTCTGATGATGACAACAGCAACAGATCTGGGGAAAATCGTGGTCGACATTCCCCTCCACCCCGAGAAATATCCAGTGCGAATTCCACCACCAGGACCAAATCTAAACAACGAAGAGTGGAAGAAAAAGTCGAACCATCTTCTGAGCGAACAACACCAGCCAGTGTTCGATCTTTCAGAGCGCCTTCTACCAGATCGTCCAGACTTCGTAGCACTCGAGAAACCTCCGATAATACGTCGTTGCCTGCTCGACCTGCGCTAAGAACTCGACCACAGCGTGCAAAACCACAGGTATTATCATGTTCGGAAGCCACTTCCGCTTATTCCAGAACATTCAACCGGAAGCATCATAAATCTTTTTTGTTGCTCTTGGATTATTCTGATCATATCTTGGTTGTCGATCGTTAGTCTTGCCCAGATCATAATTTCTGTCTGACTTTAGACTTCCGTTCAGCGAAAGAAATATTGGCATTCCTCACTTTTTGCTCGTTGTTTTTCTCTCACATCAGAACTGCTTTTGGTCTTGTTCGTGATTACTCATCTTTTTCAGGTTATTCGGACTTCTTCAGAAGCATCCAGTGCAGAAGATTCTTCCCATCGCCGAGTGACAGCCAAACGAAAGCGAACCCAGAGCGAAGCTGCTCGAAAGAAGTCCAAGAGCGACGAACCGGAAGTCGGGTCGAAAAGCGGGGATCCAGTCTGTATTTTTTGCAGTCAAATTTTCCGCGCTGATACGGAGGATAACAAAGAGGCGGATAAGCTCATGTACCATCGAATGGAAACAGAATCTTACGACGATGGGATACATGGGAAGCAGACGATATCAGCCCATTATCTCTGCATGTTCACCGCGAGTAACTTGACCCAGACCGGCGAGAAACAGTCTATTCTGAACAACGTTCCCGGTTTCATTTGGGGATTCTCTTTCAAAGATCTGCTCAAGGAGAAAAGTCGGGCAGCTCGGTTGAAGTGCAAGTTTTGCTTGAAATTTGGCGCTGCAGTTGGTTGTTCGGTTTCTTCCTGCAACATGACGTATCATTATCCGTGTGGATTAAAAAACGGCTGCTTTTTCCGGTTTATTAACCCGTTTGAATCATTCTGCAAGAAACATATCCCGGCGGATGTGTTGAAACGACCGAAGGAGAAAGATATTAAGGAAAAGAGCTGTGCTGTTTGTTTGGATGATCCGCCCCTGAAGGATGCAATTAACTCACTGGTCACTCCATGCTGTATGAAGGTCATGCATCGGGAATGTGTGGCTAGAGCGGCGCTGAAATCTGGGAAGCATTACCTGAAATGCCCTGGTTGTATGGAGGGGGATGAGTTCCGTAAATATTGTACTCAGGTGAGGAAGAATTGCGGTGTTTGTTCTAGAATTTCAGTCTGGCAGATTTAAAAACTGAACTGATCTTCGGCTGAGAAAAACAACTTTTGAATCAAATCGAGTTGATGTTGTCTTTAACACGAAAATATTTGGTCTCTTCACCTGATCATATTTTGTTTTGATCCAGGGATTCGTGAGCACTGTGGTATTTGATCTTTTTATTTCTGGCCTTTCTTAATTTCTTATGAGACAACAAACGAGAATATAACCTGTTTTCTCATAATTTTTCATTCCCGAAGTCAGGAAAATTGCGGAAGCCCTATTGCCCTACGTCATAGTTTCTGAATTGCTTTTGACAGTTGTTCTTTAAGATTCTGTATTCGGGATTACGTCAGGTGTAAAACAATTGTGTGATTCAAACCAAATAGTTATAATATTGGAAAACCCAGATTCCTTTATCAGTTTTTGCGAAAAATGCCGCGAAAATTGTTATTAAGTTTTCGAGTCCATAAATTTGAAACGAGCTGCACTTTCTTGGCAGTTGTCATCCTTTATAACTGGTAATTAATTTGTAGGTTGGAGTTCACGTGCCAAATCAAGAAGCAGCTTGGATGGCTGATGAAGATGCCGAACACGCCGCCGAAGAGACCGCCAACCTTCCGCCGTTAGTCTGTGCTCCGAAAGATCTTCCGGGAGAGTGCAAGTGTCCAAACGGAAGCGAATACGACGAAGATGTCGATGGTCACGACTGGAATATGGACAAGTGTGGACTGTGTGGTCGGTTCTTCCATCGAGCCTGTATGCACCAGTTTGGCGATCAGCTGCATTGCACTTGGTGTTATGAGTCGGAAATCAGAATGCAGGCGGAAGCCAGCACTAGTTCGAGCAGCAACCAAAGTCGATCTAGCCCGGAAATTCCGGAGATACCACAACGCAGAACTGGACAACACCAACCAGCAGCTCGTAAACAGAAAAGACGTTAACAGGTGAGCAACCGGAAGTTTATAAAACCTTGGGTGCTGTTCTATCTATTCCGATTAATATGAGATTTAATACTTATGAAAACTGTCTAGACCAAATCAAAATGGTTTTTCGGCGGTTTTTAGGGCCTTCACTCAACGACATTCTGATTTTGTGAAGGATAGATGACGTTTCAATTCAGATATGTAATCGAATTTAATTCTCTTTCGAAATTATACTTCTGAAATTATTGATTCGATATACGTTTTTGTCTGTATATATCGACATTCTGATTTTGTGAAGGATAGATGACGTTTCAATTCAGATATGTAATCGAATTTAATTCTCTTTCGAAATTATACTTCTGAAATTATTGATTCGATATACGTTTTTGTCTGTATATGTAAATGCATGGGCAGGTTCCGAGAGATGGCAGATGCGTAAGTGGTGTGGTGTGGTGTAAGGACCAGGGAATTGTTAGCGCTGATAAATATGGACTGAGAATTATTCTTGGGATTAAAAAACTTGTGATTTTGTTAAGTAATTTTCTTGTTTCTTGCGCTGCAGGAAACAAGACTGCAGGCATGTCTTGGACTGGCGGCATATCTAACAGGATGGACGGCTTCATATGGACGAACTTGGAAGTTTGTCAGTTTTCCGGACTGGATTTTTTGTTCGATTGTTCTTTACATTTTTCTTTTCAAACTGTGTTTCCACGCAGTTGCGATAAGTTTTTCATACAGCTCTCTTTCGTCATTCTTCATTTCTCAACGCGGAATCTTTAAAAAAACCACCGACAATTTTCAGAAGAATTTCACTGATTTGTTTTGTTTATATTGTTGCAAAGAAAGGATATTTCAAGGATATTTCGTCTTCAATAATCACGCGTGGTTTGATTTTAAATTCCTTAAGTACTAATCAGCGTATTCCACGAAAACCTTAATTTAATTATAAAATACACGTGACTTCACTTTTTTGCCGGAGTCCTCTTTTTCCATTATTTTATCTGGGATCTCTTCGAACCCATGACATCGAAAAAAGATAGGCTGACTTTTGCGTATTCAGCGTCGATTTCAGTTCGCGCATTTTAAATTGACTTGACGCCGTTGTCAAAATCACCATAAAAGCCGCTAATTGTCGAGTGACGTTAGCCCGCAGTACAGCGACGCTCTACCGGGACTTTCCCAGTTTGTTGCATTCCATCCACCCAATTGCTCCATTGTTCGCACTGAAAAAGAACATAATTCTAACTTGTTGATCAACCCCAATTTTCCATTAGTCATTCACTCACTCTGCAAAAAAAGTATCAGCTTTTGACCTTTCGGCCAAATTATCCGTAGCCTCCTGTAATTAACTGCGGTTTCGCTTCTTCATTGCGTAATATCCGGCTTCTTGAACCCGAGATCAGTAAGGGCGAATACCTCAATTTCCAAAAAAAGCAGATTAGCGGGAAAATCTTTAAGGTCGATTTTTTCTCGGATTTCTTTCGAATCGATTTTTGAAAGGTCTTCCCGAAGGACTGCTAGCCCAAATGCAAGTATCATGTCTGCCGCAAACCTAATTTCCCTAGTCGGGTTTCTTTCCAAGTCTTCAAATTAGGCTAGGCCGAATATAAAAAGAATCGTGGTTAGAATATTACATTAGCTCGATTGAACTTGTAAGTTATAAAAACGGTTTCTATTATGTTCATCGAAAAGACCTTTTCCGTGTTCATATTTGGCATCCCGTCGAGAGCGATACCGCATTCGCTAATACAAAGCATAATGAAATAGCAGGGAGTGTCACTTTAGCCGGGATGAATCGATCCAACCAATCCCGCTGAATGCGCCAAGCCTGTGTTGCACTCCAAGCACGCGCATATAAGAAAAGAGCCAATTCCCGAATCAGCGCATTCATCGGCTTTCGATATCATCGGAGATTGCTGGAACGAATTTCCAACTTTGACATATCATGGAATACCGTCGACTTTTCCTGTCCATCGCCATCTTGTTGGTCATTCCAATTCTCATTTCGGCCGCCGCGATTCAGACCAGTTCGAAAACTGGGAAAGTCCCCGAAAAACTCTCGACAGATGACGAAGATATTCTGACCAAAGACGTGAAACTCGCGGAAACTGGACTTTATCGACACCGACTCCCGACGCTGAAAGGTTATGGCTTATACCGAAATGCAAAACGTGGACCCCAACAGATGTTCGCCGACTATGGGAATCTAAGATTCGGGAAGCGCGAGAGCTTCCAAGATTACGGACATCTTCGGTTCGGACGGTCGGTGGATGAAGCGGAGATTTATCAGCATGATTTTGATGATATCACAAATGTTGACTAACCAAACCGGTCTCTAAATCCACTGTTCTCCCTTCTGAATGTTTGATCCCTGGTGTCTGATTAGAAGCTGTCCGCAAAGGTCATCGGAGTATATTTTGAATAAAGCACTATTTTTGGACTTTCTTACTGATTCTCAAGAGATTCTGAGTCTGGTTAGTAGGTACCCAATTCTAGAATCGGATTACGTGACGTCGACACGAAAGATTACGCGCAGACATTAACGAAGCTGTTGTTTATGAGGGTCTTCCCTAAAGACGGAATATGAAACTAATCGCAGAGATCATGATGATGTTTTCGTCACTTTCAACACGATCTGTTGTCGTTTTCGTATGTTCCATTGTTGATAAGCTGAGATTTTCCAGTTCGTTGGCTGCCAGATCGAAACAAGTCCTCAGTAACCCGACATTTTAGAAAGTTCTTGTTTTCACCTGAATTCCGATTAAAACTCCAAGCCCGAAACTCGGTTAATTTACCGGCACTTTGACTGACTTTCTCCACGTTGCCTTTGAATGTGATGCCGAATAAATAATTCAGCAGGATCAAAGCTTTTCCGAACGAACGCTAATTGGCTCCTGATCGATGCTGATTACGTTCAGCTCTCCTACTTGGCTCCACTTTGTCAAAACCCCATGAAACTTTTGCCGCCTTAGCGGGAAACGTTACTGGCCTGACGGAAACTACCAGAAATTCTCATGACGCGAAACGTTTTGACGTTCATATCTTACTTGACCTTTAAAATTTTAAGTGGGTTTTCAACGATCTGAAAAATGATTACCCGGGCTGCAATAAATGATGTTAGCCCCATGTTTACCTTAACCTGTATTCAGAGAGCAAAACATGGTCTGTAAAAGACAGGAAACCTTTTGATAAGCTCGTGAAAGGGAATTTCAGCGCCGGTCGCTTTTGTTGCCTTGAGCAAAAATATGGACGCATATTTCCTCTTATTCACACGTCAGAATGCGATACCGACCAAACCATTTACACGGAGCGGATATTGATTATTCATTTCTGTTACCGGCGGCGTTTCGTCATCGAATCCTGCACCTCATAATTTCTGACCCATCAACAAAAATGCTCATGACTCGAAGGCAAATTTCCGGGACAGTATATTAGTTATTACTGAAAATCTAACACAGGAAAGAATGAATGGCGTTAAAATAACAAACACGTGAACTAAACAACGTGGGCAAGGCCGCTGAAAATATTCGTTGTAGGACGAAAAACCGAAACCGAAAAACAGGCTTATTTGAATGACGAGATGAACTTTGTGTGAAACTGCTTGAAGGATTCCATCATTGTGATCATCAGTTCTGGAGGCGGAAGGATGGTGGTTCTAAAATACAGGAACAATTAAAAAACACAACGACGAACATCAAAATGTGGTTGTTTTATCGGAAATAAAGTATAACAAATAAAAACCTAACAGCAGAAAAATCACATATCAAACTTAAAAACCAATCCGAAAGTTCAAATATGTCTTCAAGTTACATGAAACGTAAATCAAAGCATGGAAAATTATTAACAATTCAGCAAGTTTCATCACCGAAAATAGCCAAAATTTTCGACGTTTTAAAACTGCCTATCGAAAAGTTATCAGAATATCAAACGCGTTCAATGCCAAAAAATCCGCCAAATATATCGTGATGGCCGAAATTGTATCAAGTGATTTGTAAAATATTTGCTTGAGTGATTTAAGTTAACGAAATCCACTTATCCATTCCACATTATTGATTTGCATTCTTAACAAAACCAAATAATTTTTCACGTAATGCACATCTATCATAATTATGCAATAGATAACGATGTCAATGTGTATGTACCGGAAGTGATACGTCCCAGGACGCTGTCCAAAGCCCGAACCGGGAACAATACAAATTCCGGTATTTCTGCAAATAAACATTTCTTCGCACCTATTTTTCATTTTTAAAACAGAAAACGTACTCTAATAAATGCAGCGCATAATAAAAATCCGGTTCCTGTCCAAGACTCTGCAACGAGAAAAAAATCAATGGGTTGAGAACAGTAATTACAAAATCGGAATTCAGAGTCAAAAAGGTCGACGCGTCACGATAAATAACCCAAATTCAATATTAATTCCCCAACGAATCCATCACCCCCAATAATCGATTATTCTTGCTGAGCGAATGAAAGGAAGTTGGATGATGTGGCGCAAAAGGACAAGAGAACAATTTCCTGCCTCAAACAATTGCTCACCTATTCAACGAGTTCGTGCCTGTCAAAAAAAGCACCAGCCTCTTCATTCATCCCACTTTCATAGAAAAATATTGTTTCAAAACTTTTTGTTCTACAAAAAAATGTGAAGAAAAATAAAGGCAGTTTGTAGGAGGTTCAAAAAACAAAAGCATTTGGTCCGAAAAAAGCTACTAAAACAGCGGGCAATTTTGCGTAATAAAAATCGGAGTGACGAAAAACACTTCAGTTTTGCTCCAATGACTAAATCAATCAACCATCCAATAAAAAAAACAGAGAAAACATGAAAAAGAAGACTCTTTAAATGGAGAAATACAAACATCTCATTTATGTAACGGCCAGAAAAAACAAAAGCATTCCTTCTAATATTTCCCATTTTACGGAATAGCTTTTTTCGAATATTGGTTAGCAATTTTGGGGAAAAAAGACATCGGCAAAAAACACTGTCATCAGAAAAAAGAATTTGACAACCGAATGATGCAAAAACAATCGCAAGCCATCGAATTTGACGTGAAATAGAAGACTAACAAAAGAACGGTTCAACGAAACCATCTCATCTTCCATGAGGAAAATTCCAGAATTCTTCTAGTAGTAACATACAAAGTCTACTGAGTCTTCTTACTGGCCATTTATTCAGTAAACATTTTTTGTGCTCTCGGAGTCTCACTCAATAATTAAATTTATGACTGAAAAATACGAAATCCGCCAAAACAACATTTTTGGCAAAATCCTTCGGTGAATCAATTTGTTTCGTTTTCTAAGAAACATTTCCAGAATCTGGTGCATTTTTTCGAGCCAAGAAGGATTTCAGCAGTGAAATTTTCCGAAGTGAAACTTCCAGGTCAAGTCAGCCCAGTTACCATCAAACATTTTTTCTGGCACAAAATCTGTGAATTATAAATATGACCGGATATTCCCCTCCCACAGTTACCATCCCAGTAATCCCCAGTCACAATTAACAAAATGTTTGCTTTTCCAACAGAAAGGTCCCCATTCGGTAAACACAAGACGGAATAGTGTAATAGGCATTACTCAAATTACCTTGGCTTTGTCAATGAGGCCTTGGGGGAAATCCAAGCGTGGAAAGGCATACATAGCTCCCTGCACAACATTACAGTGAATGCCGGGGATCGAGTTGAATGTTTCTGTGACTATTTTTGCTCGCTCAGCAAGCGATTGCAAAACGCCGCTTTTCTCTTTCATAAATAAATCGTATGATGGGTCACCGGGTTTTGGCGGGTTGATCACACAGTCGATGCATGCCTGTGAGAAAAAAATATCAATCACCACGCAAAACGGAGCCCAAGTCAAAATCAATATTTCTTCCCGAAACCAAAAAAGGTCATCGATGCTGTTCAAAATTATAGCGTCGCTTCACCAAAACAAATTATGTACATCTAGCTACTGTATTGGAGAAGCATATTTCAAAGTGCACAAAAAAACTAATTCAACCTAATGCCCTCGAATTTAATATGAAAAAATCTGAAAATAAGTTAATTCATAAATTGGAACACCATATAACTTCTTTTCGTGATGAATTCTGTAATTATTACCTGTCCAGCAGTGGTCGGACATAACTTGGCTGAGAGCATTTTCTTCAGCATGGTCATAACCTGTCCATCCAAATTGACAAGCTCCATATAAGCACCTCTTATTCCACATCTAAAATGACCGAGAAAACACACTTAAACACGTTAATTCTCAAAATTGACAGCGTACTCACTCTCCCATAAAACCTTTAGAAGTGGAGTAGAATGACGCCAGTTCAACTTGATTGTACGGAGCACCCATCTCGGTCAAGACTTTCTTGAAGGAATGGAATTTGCTACCAGGCGCATAAACATTATCTTGATAAACCTAGAAACCAAAAACGTCAATAAAACGTTAAAATTACAAACGGCGATAATTCTCACCTCATCGGCCATAATAAAAAGTCCCTCCTCATAAGCAAACTCAATAACGCCGCGAATATTTTCTTCAGTCAGAACTTGACCGGTTGGATTTCCGGGGTTGATAATGCAAATAACGGAAGGATGACAATTATTTCTAGCTTCCTGCACGGATCGCTTCAGTTCGTTGATATCCAATGCCCAGTTATGGTCCTCATCCAAGAAATATCCAACCTGGAAACCAACCAAGAATTTGTCACACCGGAAATGGTTTCTTACAAGCGGAATCATGCAACCTGCTCCATTCCATATTCAGCAATTGTGGCAGAGTATAAAGGATACTGGGGAATAGGCACCATCACTCCGGGACGCTTACCATCATGTTCAACGTTCATCAACTTGAGCAAACTCTGAAGAAAAAACACTTCCGGTTGGTGTAAAAATTTCTCTTCGTTCGAAATGATTACTTTGATGCCTTCACTGGCGCCGGCTGTCAGAACAATATTTTCCGGATCGGAAGGGATCCCGCCATCTCGCCGCTGGATGAAATTGGCGACGTCATGTCGAACAACATCGAGACCGGTGCTGTCGGTATAGGAACCCACGCTGCCACCTCGACAGGATGCCAAAATGCGTTTTGCATGGTCTTTCACATCGGATGGGTAAGAGGAATCTTTCAATAATTCCGGGTAGAAGCAGAGCGCTAACACCTAAAGATATTAAAACTAAATACAAAATCAAAATATCACAAAAAACACACCAAAAACGCCAGATGAAAAATAATCTCAAAAAATCAATAAGAAATTAGTTTGCTGACAACTTTCGTCACTTGCATAATTCAGATACGATGACTATAAATTGGTGATGTGCAAATGGAATATTACAAAAACGTTACACAACTCGAACAAATAAGAAAAACTCGGAAAAGCTTCCGGAAAACCTGGCGAATTTTGCAAGTCGTTTTCCGCTCAAAGCAAAATCCGCTCCCAAATTCATTTGAACAAACATACTTTGGTCACCCATTTTCATGATTCACGTACTTGGCGAATGTAAGTCAATGGAACCTGGCCCATCGCGTGACAATCTCCGATATTCGCACGGATGACTTCCTTGAACGGTTTTGTGACGCCCTGAAAAATCACAAAAATCAAGTCTGACACCAATTACTTCAATCCGCATAGAACGTACATTTTTCAGCTCAGTTTCAATTTCCCCAGCTCGGATAACGAGAGGTCCCCGAACAGCATACTCCATAACTTTGACATTTGGGTTCATTTTTTCCAGCGTCAAAGATTTCCGATAAGCTTTCCGATGACTTGATTTCGTATTTCCATTATGTATTTGGTGATCACCCTGGCTTTCAGGATGTACGTCTGTGGGCATTTTCGGACGATTCTGCGAAGTCAACATGCACGATGCTGAAGAAAACGTCCGCGATGATTGAAGAACTCCGAATCTGAAAAGACAGGCTCCAAGTTCAGCTGAAACGCTCAACAGACTCATTTTCGATTCAAGTTCTCGATAATCAGATGTGCAGATAAACGGAAATCTATGCGCTGATAAGAATTGGCGAAAGAAGGCAAGATGTTTATTCGGGAAAGAATCGATGCATGCAAACCAGAATTCAATAAATCATATCAGCTGATGGGCAGGCGCCGTCGGAGTATTTCCAAAACTACCGAGGGTCTACCTCTGTTCGCGAGCCCGACAGATTCAAACCAGCTTATTAGTCGCGACTTCATCGTTTCAATGATTTTTCAAAATTGAAAATTTGAAAGGGATTTATGATGCCGAATGAACAAGCTTCGGTATTTTCATTCTTGCCGAACGTGTCATGCCAAGGGGTAAGGGGGTGTGGCACAATAAGCTTGGACGTCGTTTGCTGCAGCTGTAAACTCACGTAAACAATTTGCAACCGGAAGCCCAGCCAGCGTTGTGATCACAAGGATACCGAATGTACTCTTGCTATCTTCTTCGGTTACAATTCAAACAAGAAAATGTCTCACAAAAAATTCTGAAACTGCAGTGATAATCACTGCCGCCCGCCATGCAGTTCGTTTCATTCTTCCACAGTATTTTCAGATTTTAGAAGTAAAACTGAAGAAAACGTCAAGGCTTTTTTACCAAACTCAATACAGTACTGAACGGGAAAACATCCATATTTTTAAAAAAATTAATGCAAAAACTAATTTAACCTTTACAGTGCGGGCACCTGGACGATCATTTGTTTACCGGAAGCTGATAACATGCGAATTTCCCCTTATCTGTCCCCGTCAAACACAGTGTTCGTGCAATTAACTACCTTCGAAAAATTCTATGACTCACCTCTGTAATTCACGGATATCAGTTCCGAGCGATACGTTATTTCCAGATACTAATCCAGAGATAATAATCCAAAGACAACGATTGCGACTGCCGAGTTCTTCACCGCAGCAATCAAATCCCGATTGAAATTCTAGAAACCGACGATTGCAGGAACGATAGAAGATTAGCGTGAACACAATCAAGTAAGAACAAAACGCTCTCGGCCTTCGTGGCAAGCTGTTCTAAAATCAAAGAACTGTTGATACTGTAATTTGCGAGTCAGACATCAGATTACCGTGGCCAGGGTCAAGGCGGCTACCAGGTCATCCATTCAACACGTGCTTACTACCAGGGGGAACGTCGGCTGCCCCTTCAACTGAAAACGCACCCCTCATGGTAAGGTAAGCCAGAAAATGGATACCAATCGGGGCCAACTTGAGCTAACTCACTGTCATTTTCTGTCAAAGTTTCCGAACTTTCGTTTTCACGATCTCGAACCATTTGTTTCTCCTGCCTTCCCGATTTCTGCCAGCATCTGACAATAAAACAACCCAGTTTCTGCCTACACATTTTGCTGCTGATTGCTTCGGAGCGCGTTGATCCGAACCCCAAACTGCGCTGTGACTTGACAGATCTGGATCAACGCGTTTGTTATTTGCTTTTCTGCCAGCCTCGCATCAGCCCACCGAAATTCCCTTGTTTTATGGCCTGAGCATCACGGCTGAATTTCTCTCAATCCCGTTTGAAAAAATCGACGATGGCGAAATTCGGGAAGACTGGCCGGTTGCTGGCCATGTTATCTGTTACAGCCTTGTTTTTCCTCGTCGAAATTGTCGTGGGATATCTTTGTCACTCCATGGCATTGGTTGCGGATTCCTTCCACATGCTCAGTGATGTTATGGCTCTCCTAGTCGCTTTCCTATCTGTGCGAATATCCAAACGGAAAAGTAGCAAGAATACATTCGGATGGGCTCGAGCGGAAGTGTTGGGAGCTCTCGTTAATTCCGTCTTTTTAATCGCGCTTTGTTTCTCCATTTTCGTCGAAGCCATCCAGCGCCTTCATGAACCTCATATCGTTGAACAGCCTTTGATGGTTTTGGGTGTCGGATGTGTTGGACTGGCGGTGAATCTTATTGGGTTGCTGTTATTCCACCGTAAGTCGATTTCTTAAAATATTTTTTTCCGAACTATTTTAAGACTGACCTTCTTGTTTAAGAACACAGTCATGGTCACGGGCATGGGCACAGCCACGGCCATAGTCACAGTCACGAGAAAGCAAAGCACAGTTCATCGACATCGCCGGAACATGTTGATGCGGATAAACACGAGGAACCGTTGCTGTCATCGCAGCAGCCTTCTGTTCTACTTGACAGCAATGATGGAAATCGAGTGATCCCAGTCGTTTTGAACGGTGACGCAAATGGACAAACGCCCACAGTTGTGCTTTCAGTTCCTGAACCTCGAATTGGTACGCACCGGAAATGACTACAAATCTCAGCAGGAACCTCCGCAGATTTTTCTGATACATCTGATTTTAGAAATTGAAACATTTTCTGAGCTGCGAAGTTTTTGAATCTTTATGTCAGAATGAGGAAGATTGACTCCATTTTCGCACAGGAAACTTATTTGTTTTTTCGGAGTTTTCTCAAATTTATTTGGTTTTTTTGCAGCAAGCAGTTCACAGCTGAACATGAAAGGAGTTTTTCTCCACGTTCTCGGCGACGCGTTGGGATCTTGCGTTGTGATTATTTCCGCACTGGTTATCTACTTCGTCGAATGGGAATATGAAAAATTTATCGATCCGGCCATGAGTATTATTATGGTTATGATCATCTCCTATACCACTGTTCCTCTTCTCCGAGAATCTGCCATGATACTCATGCAAACTGTTCCTACTCATATCGAGATCGAGGACATTAAAGCTAATCTATTATGTATTCCGGGAGTTCTAGAGGTTCACGAGCTGCACGTCTGGCAGCTGGCCGGCGATCGAATTATCGCTTCCGCTCATATCCGATGTCACAATTTGAAGGTAAACAATTGTTGTATCAGATTTGCTTTAGTTGGAATTCTGTCAAATGCGTTAAGCGACTTGTTTTTATCACCGAAGATATGGGAATTATATAATTCCAAGAGTGAAAATTTCCAACCGGAAGTTGTAAATTCAACATGAGCTGATTGTTCTGTTTCATGTTGCAGGAGTATATGGTCGTCGCTGTCAAAGTCAAACAGTTCTTTCATGAAGTCGGTATCCATTCTACAACGATGCAGCCGGAATTCGAAGAAAATCCGTTGATAGACGCTAATGGCTCCGCGTCCAAGGTGAATATCTCCAGCATACGATTGTTTGTTTGGGTTTTGTATCTGCTTTTATTCTGTTCATTTTTTGAGTTTAGAAATCTGTTGTTTGAAAAAAAAGGTTTGCATGTGATTGTTCATTTTGACTTGCGAGTTTCATTCCACCGGAAATTCGAATAACAACGTTTTCCCTCCCTCTTTCCAACCTCATTTCTTTTCTAGGAAAAGCTGTCCAGCTGCATTTTGCAGTGTCCGACCGATAGCAAGAAGTGCACCACAAGCGTCTGCTGTCTGCCGAGTCCACGCGGTCCGTTGGCTGTTGTATCCACCACTTCCGGTGCGGAAACAGCGACGGAACAACAAGCTCGCCAGCTCGAACAAGTTTTGGCAGTGGATTCCGAAATGCTAAACGAAAGCGAATGCCCACTGGAGAATCAACAGGTTTCCTAAGAAAATGCTCCCATTTCCGGCAGGATTTTTACTGTTGTTTTGTAAGGATTGTTTTCTACACCTACGATTTTGTCCGTCTTGTTTCGAACGAGTATTGCTTTCTCATGTTTCGTTATGGATTAATTTACGAGTGATTTCTTCTGAATCTGCTGATTTCGTTTTGTTGAACAAAACTTTGTTTCCGTTCGTTATCTTAATAATAATCGAGGTCACTGACCGCTGGTCAAAATGTTGGTGGCTGATCGGTTGTGGTCAGATCGGCGGAGGGTCGGGGTTGTGAGGGGGTGAGGGGTGTCGTTTTTGGCTTGTGTAACAGGGAGGCTAATGGTCATTTTGTCCCGCCTCCAACTCTATCTGTTTCAAGTTCAGGCTTTTCCGCTTTTTCATCTGACCCATTTTCCTGTTCTCGCATTTTCTCCGTTTCAAAATTCAGTAGTTGGTCAGCAGTTCGTGAAATTCTTTCGTTTGGTTTTCCTGCAGATTTTCGAAATTATGGATCCTGCTGTGGAACAACGTCTGATCGCTCAAGTGGCAGCTACCTTCCTCGGAATAACTTTAGATGACTCTCCGCCGTTGGCGCCAGATCAGGAGAAGGAACTGGATTTTTTGGTGTCCATGGTGAAAGAACATGGAGGTTTGATCAAGAAGGAAACCACTGCAACAGTCTCGGACGACGACCAGGACGACCAAGGGGAAGATCACGAGTCGAACGCGGAAGTGAAGGAGAAACAGGAATATCTAAAGAAGTTCTTGGAAGCGCTCGGGCGGGATCCTGAATGCGCTGACAGAATGCTGAGAGTGGTCCGGGACTTACTGCGACTTGTCGGTGAAGAGGACTTGGAAACGATGTGCGGAAAGGAAGTACTTAACCAGGCTTTCCCGGGAATTATCGGGGAGAACGGACTTGACTTGGGTGTGATGTTGAAACTTGATAAGGAGGAGGCTGGGTATGCCATGTACGAAATGTTCTGGAGAGCTTTCACTCCTGGTGAGTGGAACCGAAATTTCACGTGATTGAGGTTAACCAGGTTTGGTTTTAAGGAACACCGGAGTATGGAACTGAGATTAACAGGAAGACTCTCTGCATTCTGGATCGCAATCTGCAGAGACCTTTGTATGCTTTTGAGGAAATACATCTCTTCAAGCTGCTTCTGGAGGACAAGGAAGATAACGTAGCTGAGCTAGAATTCTTCATGGACAAAGTCGCGGTTTTCGAGGCAGTTCCCGGGGTTGCGACGGTTGCGGTGGAGAAATTCAGCGGATCTGGTTTTGTTAACAAGTTGGAAGCCATGAAGGCGAAAGGAGTGAAGCTCGATCCCAAGTGCCTGGATGATATGGATCCTCGCCTTCTTTGCCATTTCATGATACATTCGTGCCCTAACTGCCGACAGATTGTGGGTATTCTTTTCGATATGGGAATAAATTGGGATCATTCGGTCAACGCATATTTGACGTGAGTTTCTATTGTTTCTCGTTTCTCTTATCTGACTTTGCATATTTAGGATGAACATGGAGCGAGAAGAAGACATGAACAATCGCCTGTTTGTTTTTGATGGTAAGCCACTTCGAGGCTGCAAAGGACCGAAAGTTAAACCGCATCAGCTAAAGAAATTAAAGAAGCAGAAAAAGTACGCTGAGGGCTTACTTTCACGTGGACCGGAAGTGGGATTCATTCGTTTTCTGTTAATGAAAAATGTGCCAGTCTTTGATCGATTCTACGTGACTGCTGCCATTGACCGCGGCGTATTCCTGGCGCTTTTCGTGGCATTCTACCGCAGTTTCCAACGCGGACTTCCGGTGGACATTCCGAACGTCAGTGATCTGTATTCTTCAATGTTCGCTGACAACTTCGCCCACATCGCACGAATGAAGACTCCTCAGCCGTACATCGCTGAGGTCGCTGCCGCTCTGGATGATTTGGTGGTTCGCTGCGTTCCGGATTGCCCAATCAACTTCCGGTACAAACTCAGTCTGGTTTCTGGGAAGAAGGTGGAGATGCCGACCTTGCAGCAACTTTGTATTCGCAATGTCCGAAAGCATCAGTTCAACGTGGAAGCTTCGATGGGTTTGCCGGTTTTGGATCACAAGAACTACGAGGTTATGCATAATCTTCCTGTCGCCGGTGATCTTCAACTTCCGGAAAGCATTGCTCAAAGTCTGCCAGTCAACATCCGAAAAATTCTGGATTTGAGTGATTTGATGGAAAAGGTCAAGAATGCCATCAAAGGGGCTGGGAAGAAATTGCCGGAGAATATTCAGAATATGCTGGCTAAGTTCTGTGAGACATTTTAAGATGCTGCAAATGAATTTTGAGGTTTCTTTTTGTCGATTAATCTCCGATTTTTCGCATTTATTTTCAGTAGCGTAATAATGAGAAACTTGTTTTTCCTGCAGATTTTATTTGAATTCACCGGTCTTCATCTGTCCCGGCTTTCGAACCTTACTTACTTTTTCTATTTGTATTTCTTGAGACCCGGTTGCCGAACAGTTTTTCTTCTCCATTTAATTCTGCACTTGATTTTGAGTTCACAATTAAGCTGTTTTTTTGTGTTATAAAGAATCGAAGCTCGAAGAACCGGCTACCATAGTCCATATATGTTTTCTTCTGATTGATCTTCCGAAAAGCCTTGTTTTAGTTAGGTAAGTATTTTTTTCCGAAAATTTATCGAAATATCGGATTTAATTGTATGTCAGGTGACCATTCAGATTTGATTCCGTTCTTCGTCAATTCAACACTTCCGGTCATCTGGTCAGTTTTTGCAATATTCCACGGAAAGAAAGACAACGACATACTGCGTATTAAAGATTGCGTAACGAAAATTATACTGCGGTTTTTCCCAGACCTAGAAACCGGCTTGAATCTGCGGGTGTTCGCATTCTTTGGCTTTGAATGAAAACATTCGAGCATTTTATTTGCAAATCGAAGTTTCATCATAATTATTTCCGACAGCTACACTAGATTTTTTCCAAGAACATGTTTCTCATACTGTTTTGTTCCCTGATGTTCTGGTTAAACGGGTCGTTTTGTGCAATTTCTCCAAAAATCACCCATTTCAACGTCAGCCGGAAATACAGTACCAGCCCAAAAACGCTTCCCGCTCCGTTCGCCACTCGGGAAGCCAGCCGTCCATCGCGGATAGTTCCAATATCAGCCAGCTCAACCTTGAAGATGCCGGTTGGTTTCACAGCTAACATTTTCGCCGATACCGGGAATTTCAGGTATCCGCGTATGATGGCTCTTGCACCGAATGGGGATGTTTTTGTTTCCGATTCACATGCCAACTCGATAATTGTCCTGCGAGATACCAAAAAAGCCGGAATCGCAGATGAAAGATTTGTTTTTTCGAATCAGCTTTTGCAGCCGTTTGGATTGACTTTCAATGGAGGATATTTGTATGTCGCGAATACGGATTCGATTGTCCGGTTTCCTTATGAAGATGGACAGACCGCTGCGAAAGGGAAACCGGAACGCCTCTCCGAACTGACTGCCGGTGAAAAATCTCACCGAAACGAAACTTTTTTTACCACTTTTTGGACGAGATTTTATTATTTTTATTTATGAAATCTATGTTTCATATTTTTGTCTCTCGTGTTGGGATCTAAATTCTTCACAAAGAAAAAAATCCAGACAAAAATAATATTAATTGAAATGATGAAAACGAAAAAAAAAATAAAACAGATCAAAATAAAACAACGATATTTTTTTGACAAAACGGTTTCTGAAAATTGTGACCGAATATTATGCCGAAATCTTGATAATGAATCGCAAATTTTCTTGGTATTTGAAGGTGGGTATAATCAGCATTGGACACGGAATTTGATTTTTTCGCCGGATGGGAAACAGTTGTTTGTGTCAATCGGATCGACGGAAAATATCGAGCCGGAAACTGATATAAAACGAGCCGCGATAAATCTGTATGATACAGACGGCAAATTTCAGCGCGTTTTTGCTAGCGGTCTCCGAAATCCGGTTGGGTTGGCATTTAATCCAACAACCAAAGTGCTCTGGACTGCTGTGAATGAGCGTGATGAAATTGGTGACGATCTGGTTCCAGATTATGTCACCTCAGTAAAAGATGGTAAACAAAGCATCGTTTATTTATTGCAAAGATATTTTCAAGATTTAAAAAAGTTATCAAAACATTTTAATTTAAATAAGAACATCAATTTCAATGTAATAAAAGTCGAAATTGCCATTTCTTGATAAAGTTTTGAAATGACGATATTACAAATTCATAATCTATCGTAAATAAACAAAAATTAAACACGGAAAGAACGAATTTTCGCTCTAACGAATTTTCAAATAAACAAAACGTTCATGCTTTTGTTACTATTGATACACAAACATGAATGTTGAATTTAATCAATGTCGAATACTGGTGAAAAGATTCCTTCTTCACAGGTGGGTTTTACGGATGGCCTTACCACTACATCGGCTTAAACGTCGAACCTCGACTAGCAAATCAGCGACCTAGAGACCTGGCTTCGAAAGTGATAATCCCAGACGTTCTTCTTAAATCGCATTCTGCTGCACTAGGCATGACATTCTACGATGGAAATATGTTTCCAGAAGAATATCAAGGCGACGCATTTGTCGCTCTTCATGGTTCGTGGAACCGGCAAAAACTAACCGGATACAAAATCATCCGGATTCGCTTTAAAGATGGAAAGGCGGTTGAAAATGAATATGAAGATTTCGTCACCGGATGGCTGCCGAGCGATGACAGTAATGAAGTCTGGGGTAGACCGGTTGGGGTTCTGGTTAATTCTGATGGATCTTTGCTGATTTCTGATGATGGCGGAAAAAGGATTTGGCGCGTAAGTTACAAATCGCCAGATTCCATTTAAATGGACAACCCAATCCTTAGGCTGGCACGACATTTTTTCATTCTGTCCACTCTGTTTACAAATATATGTCACACTCCACTTAACGAGCAAACGATCCTGTTTTGTATGGGCGTTCAAAAACGGTTTTTGAAAAACCCCAGGTTATTGTATGTACCATGGTACGTACTGATTTTTTCAGATTTGTTAAATTCCGAAGTTGACCTCACCGCTGATGCGAAATTCGGAAGTCACAGCATAAAAAATGCACAACCTCGTTGCAGCAGAAAAAATAGAACTACCTACTGGCTATATATTTAATCTGCTACTACAGCTTGATAACTGGTGAGAATGGGAATGTGTATCATGGTATCGAGTCCCACCCAGCAACTATCGGGGTGTTCTCGAAAGGCGATGTGACGAGTCAAGAAGCAAACCAAGAAGCTAAGGTCATGTGCAAAAGTGACCACCCATGGTAAATGTATGAATCGTTCCAGCAAGTCCGATTAGCGACAGATCCCGATCTCTGGCACATCAAGTTTATGTACGTTGCTGGAACTGATGTTTGAACTATCCACTCCGAGAGAACCGTGCACACGAATCTTTGACCATGATCGCTCAGAGTCAAGTGACTGTTACGATCAACAACAGCATCACCTGTGTGGATGTAGGTATGTCCACAAAAGACGAATTCGAGCGATGGACACACAAGATTCAGCCGCCAGAGACTGCCTGTTGAGCAAATGCTGCAGTTATTTCAGCGTTCTTTTCGAGCTGTGATCTTGACACGTTCAGTCGAGAACAACAGATAACCAACATGCGTTTTGTTTTGGCAAGTTCAGTGACCTCAGGTGAGAACATCAAGAAATTATTGCGGCTCAAAACAGTATGAAAAATCGATAAAAACTATCCTGCCAGCTGGCGATGAGTTCCTGTATCATTTGACCACTGTTCAAATGCAACACTTATTATAATATTTGGGAAAAATTGATGAATGGAAGTAAATAATATGTGGCCACGATATCAAGAAATTTCTTCATCTTCTTCTTCCTCCTCTTCTTCTTCATCATCTTCTTCCTCAGGTTCTTCCTCCGCTTCTTCTTCACCATCTTCTTCCTCCTCTTCTTCTTCATCATCTTCTTCCTCCTCTTCTTCTTCCTCATCCTCTTCTTCTCTGAACGGTCGTTGACGTTTTATGATATTACGTGGAAGGACATCTCCTTCCGAAGAAGAGGCCAGCAGCCGAATAGGTACAGCCCGGAATTTCATCCACCAAGCGAAGGGGATTTTCTGGCGACTTGTCCACAAATCGTTCTCATGATCGTAGACCCACGATGCATATTCCTTGGTGGAGACTAGACACACGATCTTGTTATCGACATTCAGAATCTTCTGGATCGGTTCAGTGCAGGCGGCTGAAAAAATCGTTTCATGAAGTTTACAGTAAATTTGACGAAGCTAGATGAAATTTGGTGTAAATTTAAAGTTGGATCTTACCGCTGACGCGAAACTCCGAAGTGGCTACATTGAAAATCCACAGCTTGGTCTTGCCGTCTACTGAAAGATAAAGGTCATCCGTTTCATACAGCAGCTGGTCGAGCTTGGAACATACGGTTTATGTATATCATCCCATCAGGGCCAATGCAACAACTTCTCGGATATTCTTCGAAGGGAGGTGTGATGTGTAAACCAACCGACCAAACCTCATTCCTAGGGTCATATGTACCACGAGCTTTCCTGGTAAATATATGGATCTTTCCGGCAAGTCCAATCAGCGTAGGATCATGGTTACGAAGGTGATCTGGTACATCACGCATCTTGCTCACATCGCTGCAAATCTTGTCGGTACAGTCGACTTTGTAGTAATCGTGCTCACGAGTATCACGGTTAAACCGAGCCAAATAAAGAAATCCATCAAGATATGTTGATTCCACTGCTATAAATCACAGTCCGGTATTATATTCTTTATCGTTAGAGTTAGGACAGAAAACTTACATCCCGGTACTTGGATATAAGTGTACGGAATTCCGTGTGCAACCCGCGGGATCCATTCTTTATGAATTGGATTTCCTAGCCTCCGGAGTCTAATCTTCACGTAACCTTCAAACAAGCAAACGACTTTCGAAGGAGATACACAGCGAGCTCGAGTCAAAAAGATGGCAGCGTTGAGTACGATGGCCGAAGACACCGCTCCTTCAGATCGAGCGAATGGGTCATGACACAGCAATTTTCCGGCTCTAAAGTCACCAAATTCTTCGCACGGAAAGAATCCCACCACTTCGACTGTTCCTGAAACAACAACGTTCTGGTCAACCTAACAGCTAGTAAGAACAGCAGGTACTCACGTGGCTTGGGTTCGAACGAATCGTTGATACACGCGATGTACAAGCGAACGACAGCAGGGATTGACGATGCATTCCGAAACTCTGCCAACACGTTCTTCGACAAACAACCACCCCGAATATGCTTGGCCAGGGCTAAGAAGTCTGCAGACCTTTCCAAGAGATCGATAGCAACCCATCGGCAAATCGTCCGGAAAAGTACATCTTCTGAGACAACGAAGAGTTCAGGATCGGAGACAAGGTCCAACCACTACAAAAACCAAACTACGTTAGCCATTTTACCAAAACAACTGACAACTATACCTGCTTCCCAGACAAGTCCATCAACTGCTCACAACACGTCGCAAGCATATACTCGAAATTGGCCTTGACCAATCCAGAAACTTTCCCGCTCAGGCCAACATAGCCATGGTACTCCTCCGGAATCATATAGCACCACAAAATGACAGAGGTGTTGCCATTTTTTATCTCCTTTTGAATCAGTTTAGAAAAGCGGTCATTAAGGTCTGTCATCTCCAGGAAGTTCGCAGCACCAACGAGGGTCGAAAGGTCACTGTGGCCCCTCATTTCCAATAATCCAGTCGCAGCAAGCTCGAGCAAACTAAAAATCAGACATGAGAAAAATAATTCTCTTGTACGTAGGTATTTAACAACGAAAGCAGAATCATGCTCACTTTTTGATTACGTCAAGTGGAATATTTTCCAGCTTGATTTCAGGAACTGAGTCTGCTTCATCGTTGTTCCAACGTTCCACAAAAGATCGGAAATATCCACTGATTCGGAGGAGATAACTTTTGCAACACACTATGTCCTTTCCATCTTCTCCTCCATCGCGAAGAATGATCTGGTTTTCCAAACTCGACTGGCAATGTTCACGGAGAATTTTCAAAGATTCAATGGCATCAGGCACAAACAACTTGATGTACGACTCCCCACCACTCTGGATCTTAAGTCTAGCGGGCCAATCCATATTAGGTACAGAAATGAAAGAGGTGAACAAGAAATCACCAGGACTCTCAAGAAATGTTGTTGAAAATAGAAAATGAAAAGTGCAATGGTTTCTGCCCAGCTTGATTGAGCGAAGAATGCCAGCATTTTACTATTTTGGTTCATTGTGCCCATGAGCTGCTCGCAAAGTCAGAATAGTGGTACGCGCTTGCTGTTACCTCAACCTTGATTATCATTTGGCGGAGCTCACATTAACAAAATAATTTCGGAAAGAACATTTCTGTTTTTTTAACATCAAGAATACAAATAATAAAATGTAAAAACCCATTTCCGGCCGAAAGAATATCGAAAGATCACAAGAGGGAAAATCAGTCAGACAAAAAGTTCTGAACAGGCGCGACATCTTCGCGTTGAGAAATATTCCTCTTCCTGAAGTAGCTTTTCAAATATTCGTAACTGCTTATCATAATAGCGCAAGAAGGTGCTACTTTGGCTATCCGAGGACCGATTCCGGAAAATAACGAGGCGATTCCTTTGGACCGGTATAAATCCGTCAACAAAGCCAACGTTGTGGAAGCTTCTTTTCTTATTGGCTGCGATGAAAGGAGTTGTCCCAGCTCAATTTGACGATGTGTTTTGACAACGTCGAATGGTAATGTGATGACACCGGCGATTGTGCCGGAAGTGGCACCGCAAATTATCGAACAGAATAATGGAAGTTCGGTCTGCTGAAGACGAGATAAGGTGAACTTTTTGCTCGTTTCGTAACTCAGCCAATAAATACCTGAAAAACAGAAAAGAAATCATGAAGATACGGAAATTAATAAAATAATAATATCATAATGAAAACATCAAAAATAAATAACATTAAACATTATAAATAAAAAACAAAATCAAATCAAAATAAATGAAAAAAAATTAAGTGTTATAAATGTTCATAAAAAAACACAGACAGGATCGGAAAAAATTAAGTGATGAAACAGAAAACAGAATGAACACAAAACAGGAACTATGATATTTCGAGGTTTTTCACTTACACGAAAACGGGACGTCGCGTAGCACCGTTGGACCCCAACCCCTCCAAAGCGAAAGAATTCCTTCTTTTTTCACGGTTACTTTGACCGCTTTGAAAATGTCTGAAAGGAAAGAAAACTTGAACAGGATCCAAAAAAGGAAAAGCAAAATCGCTTACATCTGTAGCTCAGTTTCTCTGATTGGAGCTTCGTCCTCACGAGTTCCACCGGACTAACCAAGCTGACTGCGCACACTGTAAAAATCAAAACATACTTGAATAAAATAGACACAGAACTATATTTTTTAAGGGCCTCACACCTCTGGAAACAGCACCGGCAACAATGGGAACTATTGAATAATCCTTGAATTTCGTCTTGTTCAACAGACCCTTGATGTACTCGTACATCGTGAAATACAAAACTGTGGAGGGTACTGTCATAACCCTGTCAATGAAAAAGGTTTGTACGTAACAATGATCGAAGAGACATAAATCGGAGAAAAGCCAGAAGACTATGAAAAATTTGAAAAACGAAAACGAGAAACAAAATTTGAATAATTTAATTAAAACGATCATGTGTTCTTTCTCACAGATAAAAGAAGAAAATATTGTGATGAATATTTGTAAATCGTGGAAATTAATGTACACTTCACAATCGTCTGAAAACCGACCGGAAATATATCATTGTGAAAAAAATAATTTTAGCGGTTTTGTTCGAAGAAATCGTGGATCTTCATTTGAAATATAATTGATTACCAGTTAAATCCTCAAAATCATGATGGCAAATTATAGTGACGTAACTGCTAATAAATGATATGTTCAAATGAAGATCTGGCGATTTGTTCGAACAAAACGGCAAATAACAAATTTTACACAATTACACGTTCAATCGACCTTTTCAAACGATTGTGAGGCATCACATTAATTTCCATGATTTAAAAATATTATTCCAATATTACAAATGAGATAATACGGATTTCTAAATATGAAGAGTAATCAAATTGACTTACAGGGTTGGAGGTAGTCCTGCCCATAGCGAGCGTATTCCTTCCTGACGAGAGATCTTCAAAAGCGTGTCCTGTTCGTGAAAAGAAAATTAATTTCACACAATTCCTGGTGATCTGTTTCGTACAATAGCGCCAGTAAATCGTGGAGTGGATATGCGAGGGTTCGCCGCCAGACATTCCGTTGAAGCAACCACCGCGGAATTCTGACAGGCGCAAACATGGTCAATGAGTCCAGTACAATACGTGTTACAAACAACAGCTTGAGTTCCCTTCACCTGGCTCTGCAAACGAACTTTAACGACGTCCATTGGCGTTGCTGAAGAAAAAAAGGCAGTACGATGAAGTACGGACATATAAACAGCTGATTTAGCGTGTGGGAAGAATCCTTACTGAAAAGAGATGTCAGCATGGCTCCTGTTGAAGACGCGACGATCTGCTGAAGCGATGTTACCCCATTGAAATCCATGATCGAGAAAAACAATGCACCGGACAAGTATTACGGAAGTCGAGGAGCTGAGAAAAGTTTAGAAATTTGGGAAGTGGAGTGTCGAAATGTTTTGATAAAAGTAAACAAATGGGAGTCAATCAAGTCGCCGCTATGAAGTTTCGGTGGCATGCTTACCTCGTGCGCAAGAATGCAGCAGTAATAAAAAAGTGTACGTTTTCCCCGATGTGCTGACTTATCTTTTAGTGGATTTTAATTTTGGTGTAGCAGTCTGTCTGAAATTTTTGCTGGTTCTATAACTTTGGAAAAAATAAATTTGATCAAAGAATATCAAATACTTCATTACCTGTTTAATTGCTCTCGCTTTTGATATAAACTCGCAAAGCATTGCATTCTGGAATTTCTTTATAATACAGTACCACAATTCTACATGTACACTATTTTTTCCTCGCCAACGTTTATTCTGACAACAAATATTTGTATATTTTCACCACTTTGAGAAACTCCAAAAAAATCTGTTCCGGTGACATCTTCTTAGCGTCATGCTATCGATAATAAATCATCGGCCTAATTCAAGAAAACAGACTTCAGTCGATTACTGATCTTCAATCCACGCAAACGAGGCTCGGCGAAAAAACTAACGTTTGTCTAGACTTCCTAAGTTTTCTGGTCCCATATTTTCTTAGTCTCGCACTAATACTATTAAATTTGTCTCTAAGACATTTAATAATATTCGACTCGCCTACGAATATTACCTGCCGCGATCATTGTCTAGATATTGAGAATATAAACTACTTTAGATGAAATGCTGAATGGGATGTTAACAAAATAACGACAGAATCCTGAACACGACAGCATCAACGCAAGGCGAAAATGCTCTAGAATAATCATGATTTTTTTAATTAGCGATACACTGAAGCTTTCTACCTTATGTAGTTTACTTAGGGAACTCACCGTGTTCAGCATTGACCAAAACTGAATGTGTTTAAAAATCCGTCAAGAAAAAATTTGATTCTTAATTTAATTTTAAATGTGACGTTAACTAACAACTTTGTAGATTTAATTCAACGGTTTTGCTGACTGAAATAATATTTTTCTTTCAGTATTAGCAACTCAGATTCAAAAAGCTCAATATGCTAGTTTTTGGCAATTGCAATGTTCAATTATTTTTCATTTGCTGAAGATTTATTTCTTTCAAATGTCTCGAAAAAAAACAAACTTTTAACAGTCGATCTAGTTTCTGAGAGCGCGTCGTGTGTCGTCAGCTTCTTTCAGAAGACTGCCGCCCCCCGCCGCAATGATTCTAAACTGGCGATATTGCTGCATAATCATTTATTATAAAAAGAAACAAACAAAAAAACAAGTCAATCATTAAACATGAAAAAACTTATTGAATAAAAGACGAAAGTAGCTGTTTGGAAATCCAAAAGGGTACATCACGCTAGCAATTAAAAAAGCCAAAACATTCTTGAAACGATTTTCAGATAATTTTGAATTTGACATCATGCACGGGACCTGGTGAAGGAGAAGGGAGTAGTAGTAGGCCCTCTAGCAGTAGGCCTCGGCAGCTACTCTACAGTTACTCCTGCAGTTACCGGTACCACTCTACAGTTACTCCAGTTACTCTACGGTTACCCTACCCAATCACGCCTCGACTTAAATCGAGCCTTAGATCGAGCCCAGTTTAGAAAGATAACAAGACTGCGATTCTTGTTATCTTGAAATCGAGACTGAAACAGGCCGTTCTCAAGATCGCAGACTCTGGGCTTCAACTTTACCTGCCCGCCTCTGTGCGGCAGGTAATAAAAAACCCGCTAATAAAACGGCCAATTAAATCAGTTAGCGACAACTCTTTCGATTGAAACACCAATTTTAAACCTTACAGATTACAACCGAAAAAGTTCAAACACGAGCCAAATTCGTAAGTCGAGTGATTAAATCACGAAGTTCCTCATGAGAAATATTTTGATCCTGAACTTTTTCTTTACAAGATTCCAGAAGCTCCACTTGGTCATTCGGCAAATCTTTCTTGATGATACTCAAAATCTGAGGAACCATTCTGCCCGGTGCATCCAACGGGAATCCCGTCTTATTCTGGAACAAAGCCAAGCAGGCTAACCTCAAAGCAGTGGCCATGTCGGGAGATGCCGGAAGCACACGAAGTATCTGCTCTTTATGCTCTTGACTGATTTGACTTTCCCGTTTCTTGTCCGCTTTCTTCACCGGCATTCCGATTGAATCGCTTTGAAGCAAGTTGGTCAGAAGGTCATCGAAGTTTTCGACGTTGTCGCCATTTGACGCTGTGTTGCATTTTTCGAAGTCAGATTTGAGTGGCTCCGGAAGTTTGGAAATAAATTTTCCGCGGCTCTAAAATGAAGGCTGAATTTTAAAGATCTCAATGTTAATTTAAAAGCCTCACATCACTGGTCAATTCTTTCTTTTCATAAGCGATGCCGACATCTTCCAAAACGAAGTACAGCAAAGGATTCAGAATCTCCGAACCAACATTCCTCAACAGATGCTTATAAAGCAACTTCCGGTCAGCTTCTGTAAGAAAATATTTCTTTCAAGATGCAAAATATTTTAGCCGAGTTCAAACAAACCTGATGGGAACTGCTCAATTCCTTTGCAAAACAGCCGCATAAGCCAAACATTCGCAGATACTTGTTCCTGAACAGCTCTATGGGAACCCTTCCGGTCAGACATGGATGAATCGATAACAGTCTTTGCCTTTTCATCCAGAACTCGCCGATATTTACCGATAAGATCAGGATGGATAATGATGGCGACCGCATTCAAAACCTCATAAACCGCGTCCTCAAACATTTTCTGCAGCTCGACTGTAATGGCGGGGACGGTTAGGAAACTCGGGACTGGTGCACCGGAAGTCTCTTCTTCTTCGCTGTCCTTCCGGTTCTTTCCCGATTTGTTAGTCGCTTTCGAAGCTTTCTTCTGCTTTTCCGCCTTCCGGTTTGATTTGGAAGCTGGAATTGATTCATCGTCGTCATCCTGTTGATTGCGACGATTTTCAGTCACTTCCGGTTTCTTTCCTTTTCCAGCTGAGGCCAGAATAAGCGCTGCTTGCTTACTGGCTTCTTCTTCCGCCGCACCTTCGATCTTTCCATCAAATATCTTTCTCGATTCTTCAATCATCTTTTCCGAAACAGCGAACCGATCTTCTAACAACCGTAGATCCTTAACCTTTTTAGTTTTGACCAAATCCTCCATTATTTCCGCGATATCGTTATCATCGATTCCTCCCGGCAGTAAACTGGATATTTCTGTCCAAGATCCAGAATTACTGACATCTTCCAGGCCACCCTCAACGCGGTCCAGGATGGATTTGGACACCATGGAAGATCCGAGGAAAGTTACTGGGGAAGATTGGTAACGATTTTGTAGATATCGTTTCGGCTCAGAGATGTCCAGTTTTTTCAATGAATCATACGTTATGTAGAGGTTCGACTTGAAAAATGATTCAATCCAGTCATTTTGGGCAACAGCGTAAACATGCGGAATAAACGTCGCTTTGTCTTTTCTTCCCTGACCGGAAAGTGTTCCGGAAATTTCTCCCATTTGAACAAGTTCCTCAACCACAACTAAAAAAAATTAAGTATAAACAGAGAACTGGTTTTGGATCCAAAATTCAACTCACTTGCTGTCAGTCGTTCATTCAAAGCGAATTCCTTAACAAGCGATTGAATCGCCACAGGTCGGCAAGATGCATTCAATGACCCACGCAAAATTGCGCGATGACGAGCAACTAGCCAGTCTGTCAGAAGTACTCGAGAATTATTGGGATCTCGCTGACCATGAATCCGTTTCCCAAGGTTATCGTTCACAATATTCAGGAGAAATTCAGCGGGAAGATCAAAAACCACGGCAAGATCGGAAATATTCAAAACTCCTTTCTCTTGAAGGCGCTCGTTCATATCATCCGCCAGCGACGCAACATAATCCCTAAAACAAGGAAGTCGTAAAAATAGAAATAACGCTAGGAAAAAGGTCCTTGGAAGTTCAAAGTTGTCTTCGAAACTACGTACTTCCGGTCTCCATAATACTTTAATACACAGCTTGCAGACATGAGTTACAATTTACAAACCAAAACTTATTTATCTTCGATAAAATGTATGTACAGTTACGAATTAAAGTATTCTCAATTGTCATCACAACACGTTCTATTTCTGATTTTACGCTTGAAGCCTTACAAATCGATGAGCTGGCCGAGAACAAACTGCAGGCTGGAATCACTTTTGACGAGATCCTTGACGGCATTCTCGACATGGCTGAGATCCACGCTCAGTGCCTGCGCAACATCAACGACGTTTATTCTTCCACCATGAACGATTATTTCATCTCGGATCTCCCTCATGAGATGTTGTGGAGTCAGATATTCCTTCCCATCTGTTGTGTAAACAACATCCAACAATTTCATTTTCATGAGACTGGTGACAATTTCGATGCAGTTCCGTTCGGAAAGCCTGGAAAAACCAATTCGTTCTACAGATTTCCAACAAAGTCAGGCAAAAACTCCGCGTCGAAGAAAATGAAACATTCTACGTATCAAGTTCCAAAACTAATAAATAGTTCCAAAACTAATTCCGAATTTAACTGAGTTCTGAAAACAATACCTTTGAGCTGCACTCCCTTGCTGCACTTTCTGGAAGTCACTGGCCAATCGCCGTACTTCTTCCCAGGTTCCTCCCGACATGATGATTCTTTAAAATTGAACTGGTTGGTTAAGTCCGAAATTCCGAAAATCTGCAACTTTCAAGATACAGCAGCAACGTGTTCTCTTTTTGCCCAGCTGATTTAGCGATGCGGTAAACATAATCAATCAAAATGTAACCGCGTCGGTTTTGTTATCACCCGCTCACTACGCTATGAAACAGCGGAATCGGACTGGCTAAAACCGTCGGTTCGGTACGACCTACTCATACTCAGGCAGTAAACGACCACGCAGACGGTGCGGGTATATTTTACGAGCTGGCACTGAACGATTTCAGATCAAGTTTGGATATTGCGAAATTTCAGTGCAGCCAAATCGTCTGCTCGAACTTTTGCGGTGAATTGTGTCATCCTCTTTTTGGGAGACTCGCATCTCTGATTGTTGATAAAAAGAAACCTGGGACGAATCTAATTTGTCGTTCGGATTACTGATATCAGAGTTGTGGGTGAAGAATGTTGGTCCTGTACGAGACCTCGACGGGGTACGCCGTTTTTAAGGTGAGTTTGTCCTTTCACGAATTCTCTGTTTGTCGCATTGAATTTTGCTAAAAAAAAGGAAATCTCAACCGTGTCATATCCTAGGTTCTGGATGAGAAGAAACTGAAGCAAGTTGACGATCTATACGATGAGTTCCAGTCGTTTGATAAAGCTAGCAGCATGTGAGTTCTTCGGTTAATTATTTGGTTGTGCAAGTGCAGCTTGAGTTTTGATACTAATCCTCTGAATTCGGCAGATTATCCCTTCAGAACTTCTACAAGTTCAAAACCACGGAAGATGCCATGAGCGGTAAAATCAGATGAAAAGCTGTCGACTTGCCAGCAGAAATTATTAACCGTTTGTTTTGGTGACTTTCAGCTGCTACTGCGGCGGTCGAAGGCAAAGTGGGAAAGAAGCTGAAGAAAGTTCTGAAAAAAATCATTGCGGATGATGCTCATCAGCAACTGGCTGTCGCTGATGCGGCTTTGGGAAAAGCTATCAAGGTGCGTTTTCCGTGTACTTTTCTCGCCATGGTCTAAAATGTTCTTTTCACACAGGATAAATTCGACATAACCTGTGTAGCCAATGCCTCCATATCCGAACTGATGCGATGCATAAGAACTCAGCAGAACAACCTGATCGAAGAGCTTTCCGAGCGAGAAAACACTGCGATGTCCCTCGGTCTTGCTCACGGGTAAGCTAAGGTTTCTCTTAATTTCAGAGTGGTTTCTTTGGCTTTTTATGATGCATAACACAAGTGGAGACTGAATTTAATGAAGAATGACTTCGTCACTACCTCTGAATAGCAGAATACTAATAGTTTTTTGTAGGTAATTTTTCTGTTCTTAACTGAAATTGTTGGATTTCAGATTATCCCGCTATAAACTGAAGTTCAGCGGCGACAAGATTGATATCATGGTCATCCAGGCTGTGTGTAAGTTATTGAGCTTCAGTTTTCAGCTGACTGTTCGGTTTTCGTGTTATTTTGTGTTTTGATGATGTTTGTTTGTAGCCTTGCTCGATGAATTGGACAAGGAATTGAACAATTATATCATGAGGTGCAGGGAGTGGTATGGATGGCATTTCCCTGAACTGAGCACGATTGTCCAGGACCACGCTGCTTACATCAAAACCGTTAAGAGACTAGGTACAGTAATACTATTTCGGATATTGAAATACTAGCTTTATTAAATGATCTGATGACAAAATAATCCATTGCAACAGACTGATTCACTTGAGTGAACGATATTGATTTATATTTCTGATTAATATTTCACGTACGGGAAATGTGTTTTGCTCCCAGGAATTGAACCGAAATGACTGGAATTGAGTTGTAGGAAGACGAACAGCCACCATTACGATGGATTTGTCGGATATTCTTCCCGCAGATTTGGAACAACGTGTGAAAGAAGCTGCCGGTATTTCGATGGGTACGGAAATTTCGGATGAGGATATGGAGGGGCTGAACGGTCTTTGCGATATGGTAAGATGCTTCTCGAATCGACTGAATTCTGAGGTAGAAGATTTTGAGGGTGAATTCGAGGAATTTATTTCGCTTTTAGATTATTGGAATGCAAGACAATCGAGCGGCATTGGATGAATACCTTCGAAACCGAATGGCCGCTATTGCTCCCAACCTGACCACATTATTGGGCGAACTTGTTGGTGCGCGACTTATCAGCCACGCCGGTATGGAGCTGCTGGTCTGAAACTGATTTCTTTTTGTTTAAAAGTGCTTTTTTATCAGGTTCCCTTATGAATTTGGCCAAACATCCCGCTTCGACAATTCAGATCCTGGGAGCCGAGAAGGCTCTTTTCCGTGCTTTGAAGAAGAAGCACGACACACCAAAGTATGGTCTGATTTATCATGCCAAATTGGTCAATCAGAGTAGCACGAAAAATAAGGGAAAGGTAGGAGTTTCATGTCCGATCTCTTACTTTATTGAATGGTTGTTAGAAATTGAATTTTGCAGATGGCCAGAAAAGTCGCTTGTAAAGCAGCCCTGTGCACCAGGATTGATACGCTTGAGGAAGGAGAAGATGCCCGGACGACAAATCTGGGAACTACTTTATTAGCTCATCTTGAATATGAATCTAAGCAGTTGGAATCTATGGAGTCCAGCCGGATGGGAGGAGCTGGACGTGGTGGACCGAAAAAATTTGACAAATATCAGAATAAGAGGTGGGCTCTTCCGGCAGTATGGAAAATGTTGGAATTTGTGAAAGAAATGTTTTTTGTTGTTGTTTTCAGTCAAGTATGGCAATATCAGGGAGGAAATGATAATACGATGAAGAAAGAGCCGGATTTCTTCAATCAATCCCCTGCACCTGGGAAGCTGAACAAATTGTTCAATGAACCGGAAATGAAACCGGATGTAACGAATGGACATTGTAAGTTGAAATGGCTTGCTTGATGATGTCTTGTTTATTTTCTGATTTCATTTGCAGCCGCTAATGAAACTGGCAAAAAAAGGAAACTCATCGAAGAAATCGCTGAAACACCCGAGGCTCCCGCAGGTTGGTTTTTGTTGAATTTAGGTAGATTTTCCATATTACGAAGTTCGACTTTGCAGAAGCTGTAAATGAACCAGAGTCCGGCAAGAAGAAGAAGAAAAAGAAGGTCAAGGCTGAACCTGCCGAAGAAGAATAAATTGGCAGTTGTGCAGTGTCCATCATATTTCAGAGAAATCTTCCCTTGCAAATTCGATGATTTTGTTTCAGTTTTCGGGCCGTTCGGGATCTTTCATTTTACCCGTTATTTTTATGCGCTGAATTCTTATGTATTTCTGTGTGATGTTGGCTTACAGTTTCTTCTCGCATCCTTTTTGTTATTGTTACAATGAATTACTGCACCGGAAGTGAAATAATCAGTTACTTTATTAATAAGATTTCGGCAGGAACAAGATAGGAAACACCGGAAATAACAGTTACTTGACGTCGCCGCGTATTTTTTCGCGGTTACATTCATCTTTGAAAAGTTTCAATTCCAATCGATCAAGTCCATTACATTTATGCGTAATAAAAGAAAAAACAATGGTGGCAACAACGAAATAGAGATCGACAATGAGGTAGCTCCACAACAGCCAGCTCCAGAAGATGACACAGGCGCTCCATCCGGCGCATGAAAGGTAGAGGAACGGGATGGCATTCATAACTCTCGGGTGAACATCCGGCGGAAACGACTTGGTCGCGTAGAAGTTCTCCAGCTGAATCTCTTTTTGTGCCCAGCAGTCACTCAGCCAGACTTCCAATTCCGGTCGCGTCTTTGGTAATTCTGATACTGGATGGCGTTTAATTAGAAAATAGATGGCCTCCGGGGAGCCTTGGATCAAAAAGTCAAGCTCGCTTTGTATCACAGATTGCGGGTAGACGACGGTGATGTCGTAGATTGCGTCCAAGACTTTGTCTGAATTGAAGAACTCGTTTAAATAACAAAACCAACCAAATTACCGAAATAAATCGTTCAGAAAAACAAAAATCTGAAAACGCTGATTTCTCTAAATAAACAATAAAAGTAATCGCAGAACTGAAAGACATCAAGCTACTAAAGAATCAATCGCCAATTTTTCAACAAGGTTTTCGATTTTTCCCGGAGTAAAAGTGTACAGACGAGTCGATTAATTATTCTACTCGAATAAAATTTCAATATACGGGATGAACCGGTTAACTGATCAAAGCTCGTACTTTCTTGCATCATTTCGAACAGCGAAGTGAACCCAAGAAGGCGAGGGTACAGGCAGTGCTTTAGCGTCGGTTTATTGTTTGTTGCGGCAAAAGCGTCACTTCGACCACGAGACTTCGGATTCAAGTCGGTTCCTTCCGGAAATATCAGCATCTGAAAATACCAATTTATTTAAATTCAATTTTGTGGAGCATATCCTTGTTTCCGTAGAAATGAGACACTCGAGGCAGTACGTCTGTTTAGGATATTGTCATTTCGAATATGAAATGGAAAAGTAAATATCAGGTTGTTTGCTTTCTGTCTGACTCACGTTGACTTTCCGCTCATCGTGTCGAACATATTCAACCGTCGTCCGGAACAATTCTGTTCATGACAATGCATTTGCTCAGCAAATCTGTAACGCTTCATGAGCAGAAAGAGACAACACCCTTGCCTTGATCTTTATCCCATTTCCGGTCGATATACATGAATCCCGCACATTGCATCGACCAGCCTGCAACAAGAGATCTTCTAATCTGACAACAAAATGGAAGAACACACCAAATTAAGAAGAAAAATTACCAGAACCAGGAAGGAATTTCAGTTCTTTCTTCATAATGATCTTATGCCGAGGCAGGGCGTTCGGAAAGAGAGCGGTCCACAAGAATAACCAGTCCAATCTGAAAACAACACAAAAAATTCTATTATAATATCCAGTTTAAATTAACAAATATTCGGCTATTTTATAAAACTGGAAAATGAGTGCACTCGTCCATTTCCGGCGGAAAAGAAAAATGATATGCACTTTTTTCTGTTTTCCACTGAATCACTCACCGCGTGCGATGGTTCATGATAATAATAGAATTTTCATCCGGGTCGATCTCATCACCGAATACGCGAATATCCATACCGCACAGGATATGAAGCAGTGCCTGCAAAAATGAATCAATATTGTTCATCCATGATTGATCGAATTTTGCAGCGCTTCGGTCAACACGGATCTAGCAATTTACGAAAATGCAAGGCTATCTACCGCTCGTTTCCATACCAGACTAATATAATTTTCACGATGCAAATCTTTGTTTTTAACGAAATAAGAAATCAAATCCAAAACCTATGAAAATCAAGAATCTGAATTCAAAATCATCACAGTTCCACTACATTCAAATCAAAATCATCAGAACAACATGATACACGATCAGGTGCTTACCACCGGAAAAGATTCCCACAAAGCGATAATATGATCTGCAAGCCATCTGAACCACTTCCGATTCAGAAAAAGAAGCGGAAGCAGAGGGAACAAAACGAAAACGCTTCCCAAGGAGCTGCTTGCAAAACACAGAATCGCGAAAAGCACAGCCTTTGCACGCCGAACGATTAGCTGGAGTGGCGCCATTTTTCACAGAGAATAAACTCCTGCAGTGGGATTCCTTCCTGGAAATACCGAACGGAGTTCAAAATTCAGCTGATAAATGTGGGAACCGCAAAGATGCGATCTCGTGAGCCAGGACCCCTCGCTTGTCCTTCCACCTCACCCAACCACCCAGCAATCTCTGATGAATAAACGCTTTGATTCCGGTCCAATTTCTCGCATGAAATCCGATTACGCAAACACAAACTTGAGTAAATAAACTGCAAACCGCGCGGAGTCAGAGTTTCGCCAAATTGTGAAATCGAGAGTGTGAATTGTGAGAACGAAAGTAGGCACTAGGCAGACATGGTAGGCAGAAAGACATCCTCATTCATTCAGAGTCTACGACACACTCGCCTACTCGGCCTACTGCTAAGAAATCGTTGACATCGTTCACATTTTCACCGGTGGTGATCACCTTATTTATTCTCTCATCCAAAAATACATCCAAAAAGAGAGCAAAAATAACCCGTTGCTTGAAAATAAGTAAAAACGAGAATTCCCAGTTGCCGAAGCAGGCGGAGCTTTCGATCCACGAATGTCATTAGCACGACTAGGAACCTCGATCGGTCCGGCCGGATGTGTTCCGTAAAAAATCAGTCGCCACGATTTCAAAATCGTTTTTTGGCTCAAAATAAAACCATTCCTTTGCTCGGAGTCACGGGTGTAGGTAATGTTCAAAGTCCAGCGTCCAAGTGGGTCTTCATCCCAGTAATGGACGCTAGTGAAAGCCCAGTTGAGAAAGCCCTGATTGCTATCATCTTTCGGTCGCTTCGGCAATAGAATGGATGTAGTGTTTCGCGGAGAAGTCAAACTGATCATGATGTTCCCGCGACGTTGTGCGGCGATCGTTATAACCGCCTGAACGTGTTCGAGTTTTGAGATCTGGTTATCGGTGTTCCGGCAAGATTTCGTAGAAAGCGTGAAAGAACTCTGAGTGCTGATAATTCTGAAAAACCACAAAGTATCAACTCACATGCGGACAGCCGTATTATTTCTGTGAACTGAGAGTGAAACAAAACAAAGCACTATTTCTGAAATTTTCCTTCATTTTACTTCCGGTCGTTTAGGGAAAAAACCAGCTTCAAAACGTCCTTCACTATTTTTGAACACCAAAAAAAAACAAAGTCCGAATAACTGCTTACTCGTTTGGTTCTTGAGCCGAGGGCTGACATATTCGTTGTGCCGGAAGTGTATCTCGCTTCCACCATTTCGCCTGTTCAACCAAACTCGACGCGTCCAGCAGCCCGAATCCAAATTTGTTGCTAACTGGAATTAAACCCATCATGTAAGCACATTCAGCCAATTTTTCAGTTCAACAACGATTTCAATAAGCACGTAAACAGAGAACTACAAAATGAAATCGAAGTATTGAAAAAGGTCACCTTTCCTTCCGACTCCATTTGTCTTCCATTCCGGATCCTCCAATGGTTCTGGATTAGATGCACGAATAACTAGATGCTGTAAATCTCTCCAAGTTAGTGCTGGATTAGCTTCGAGCGCTAAGGCGATAATTCCTGTAATGAAACACATTGGTATTTTTCAAGTTTTCTTACAGAAACAAAGCTTCTGACCAGCGACAATCGGTGCAGAAGCTGAGGTCCCGGAATGTCGTTCTGTGCAGAAATCTTTGGGATTTCTAGATGTGTAATAATCAGTAGTTACAACAGAGTCTTGAAAACTAGTCCCGCTGCTGTATGTCGTGGTCAAGGTCGATGGGCATTCTTCGAGATACCAAGGCTTCATTCCATACTGATTGGCACTACTGACGCTGATTGTATAAATACTGCTCGCATAACCATCACAACTGCAACTATCCTCATCTTTGCCTCCGTTTCCGGACGCCCAGACATACACCGAACCCTTTCCGTTTCTTCCCTAAAAATAAAAATAAAACATTTAGAGGACAGAACACAAAATTTGCAAAAAAGACGCTGACGTAGTGTTTTTGAGTAAAGCTCCCTCCCAAGATCAAATTTAAATAATAATATTAACAGAAGACAGGGTTTTCTACATCGACCGCAGAGAAAGCTTTTGTCGAGAGTGAAAATTAACACCCGCGGGAAACAAATGATTCTTGGATTTGTTGGCTTTTCAAACTTCAGGACAGCCAATTTCTAATTTAGCATACATGTACAAAACCATGAAAAGTTAAATCTGGTTCATGTTAAATTTGGTAAATTCTGTACGAGGTAAATTTCCATTTGTGGCAGGCCAGCAAACAATGTGGCAGACCAAATGCGGCTAGCTGGCATTTTAGCGTGCCCGCATAGAGAATAGCAACTGTATTCGGCTATAAGTGTATGTAGACTTGTAAACGCGGTCATAATTTATTGCAGTAGAATAGCTCAGGATAAAACTCAAAATTGTAAAATTTAATCATAATGGCTAAAAACAAAATCACAGTAAAGAAAAAAATCACAGAAGATCGCTCCTGACTCGGTCATTTCTTCTTTCTCGAGGATCGACGAACGTTGGATGCAGGTATTTCTTCAGCGGTCTCCAGCCGCGTATATTTAACTGCTTTTGGTCTTCCACGTTTCTTAGCCGAGACGATCACATTCGTCTAAGCCTGCTTTTTCTGCACTTTCTGCTTCTTTTTCTCCTCTGCTCTTTGCCTCACTGCATTATAAAATGCTGACTAACTAATATGAAAATTTGACTTAATACGCTCTACCCGGATCATCATTTGATAGCTATAACAAAAGCCCGCTTCTTGTAATGGGCTAACCGGATTTGATTGCCATTTGATTGCTTTAGTTTGCCGCATTTGGTCTGCCACATTGTTTGCTGGCCTGCCACAAATGGAAATTTACCTCGTACTTGTAATGATAGAGTCTGAAAATACATCGCTGCAATTTCGGAATTCGTTCCACATTTTGGGAAATAATTGACAACAAACTCGATTATGCACTTAGACATAATTTATGAATCAGAAAGCGACATATCGCAATGCAGAAATTTCGCAACGAGGTCAACGAGCATGACATTCCGTCTTGACCATTATTTTTCTCCGATCTCTCACGCATCACAATTCACAACGCGACACAACTTTTCATAAAAGTACTCACTTTCTTGATTCCTTCTTCCATTGCTTTTATTGTAAGCGGACCAGGTCCATCCAAAGTTCTTCCACTATGTTAAATATGATGAATTACGTAAGGTAATTTAGACGACCTGACCTACCCATCTTCCGGTCCCCAGCTGGCGCTGTAAATATCCACATGATTCGGATTAAAACTAATCGCTTTTGCTTCCAGTGCGTCATTAATATCTCCATCCAGTATTCTAATCCCTACAAAAAAACCATACTTCAAAATGTACTGACGGCAGGCGCATGAAAAACGTCCAAACTACCTCCGATTTTCGCGTTATATGCCACACCGACTCCGCAGATGTTGTTGCCGGCTTGTGAGGAAACTAGTCCGGCGCATCTCGTTCCGTGTTTGTTCATGCCGTCGTTTCGAGGAGTTGGGTCATTATCGTTATCGTTTAGATCCGTGCTGGCTTGTGGATCCTTGATAAAAAAATCCCCATAATTTTTTTACAAAAATGTTTTTGCGTCATATTGGCTAATAAAAAGGCATCGATTTTGGTTCAGGACGAATATTACGGACTTACGTAATTCAAAATCAGATCACCATGATCAGTCTGGATTCCATCATCCAGGATCGTAACTGAAACATTACGACCGGAATATCCTTCGAACCAAACGGCTTCGACGTTCATATCCGAGAACGATTTTCCGGAAACTTTGTGCTGAAAAAACCCAGAATTCTTTATTAAAAACTGGAATATTCCAACTCCATCAAAAAGTTCACTGATGAGAAATTGATGTGAAAAATCAAGGAATTAAACGAAATTGCAGAAACTGAATTGATATCGATTGCGAATTTAATCGCACTTACCAAGTACCATTGTTTTTGGTAAAGTGGGTCCTTCCACATATATCTGTTTAGTGATGACAGTTCCAGTTTGGCAATATCTCTTTTGACTCTTTTTAGCAGTCGTTGCTGCTCGCTCCACTGAATCTGCAAAATACAACACGTAATTCAGTTCATATTTTAGTTCCTTCATAATGAATAAAGTCGGAAGAAAGAAATGAATGCCAACATTTTTATTGTACTGCAGCGCGCGATGATGCTCTGATTCACTTGCAGATCGCTTCCGGATGCGAGGATGTTGGAATAAATAGTGATCCGCCAACGAGCCAATCTGGAAGAATGAAATAAAATTTAATAAGCAGAATTTGCCAACGTTTGCAAAAAAACATTCAAACTGTAAAAAATTAAGAGAAATGCGACAATTTTTCCAGAAAAAAGCAAGCCACATGGTTGTAATTAATTCAGTAAGTTCTGTTCTGATAGACGAATTACAAACCAATAAGAATCTGGTCAAACCTGGTAACAAAGTGAAAGCACAATAAATATTTTTCTCAAATCAGAATTCGAATTTAACCACCAGGTTAAATTAGTTTTGAATTACACCACCAGGATAATCTCACCTGCCCCAAATAAACAAGCGAATTTTCCTCTGCAATTTTTCTGGCCACTTCCGGTCCACCCGTAATCCGTGCGGCGATCTGATTCGTAAAAATAACTCCTTCGGTCATCGAGATTAAAAGCCAGATCAATGCGATCCATGTGCCAAAAATATGGTACATCCTCAAAATAACGGGAACAATTCTCAAACATATCATCCGTTCAACTCAGACTACAATCCATAATCATTTTGGGTGGGACGCAATAAAACGCCAACAAAAAGCGCCAGACTGGTTTTTCACGCGTCGAAGTTATAAATATTCCGCGGATAAAAAGATCAGCGTCATTCTTCTCTCGGTCAGGTGGCTGGATCGATGACAGTTGTTGCTTTATTATTATGTCGCTCAGTCATGGTATGAAAACAAAGATCCATCAGGGAATCAAGTTGCGTGGAAGGAAGAAAAGGAAGAGTTGTCAAGACGTGAAAATGAAGACGTCTGCTGGACGGTTGAATGGTTTTCTTTGCGGACGATTCGTGTTACGAAGTGAAGTTGTGTTGTTTGCGCGTTGACGGTTGAATGCACAAGTGACTGTTTAACCAAAAGAAAAGAATATTAAAGCGATTATTTGTACAAGGCCGGCTCGGCTGGTTTGTGTCATAATTTGCCGCCGAGAAGCTAGATGGAAAATAAAGATTACGATACCTGTCATGAACCACATGTCGTATGTGTCTGCATATCAAACCGTTCCTCATTCCGAGCAACAAAAGCCGAAGAGAAACGAAAGAAAGAGGGAAAGAATTCGGAACAGGGGGCCCATGTTAAAAAGCTTAACAGAAATATCGGACGCTTCGTTGCTTCGTTGGTTCGTTGCTTCGATGGTTCGATGGTTGGAAGTTACATTTCGAACATTCGCTCAACATATTTTCGTATGTTCAATATCATTCCATGTTCGAAATTCGAACGTCAAATCGGTTCGCGGGGAATTTATTCAAACAGAAATAGAGGAGTAGCTTTTGTTGTGGAAGGAAGACAAGAACAATTTTCCTGTAGATTTTGAAAATTTTAAATTTTATCATTCCACGTTCGAAATTCGAACGTAATTTCGAACGTCAAATCGGTCCGCGGGGAATTTGTTCAAGCAGAAATAGAGGAGTAGCTGTTGTTGTGGAAGGAAGACAAGAACAATTTCCTTGTAAATTTGGTGGTTACATTGGCATTACAAAAACCCGTAATGGTGATCTATCGAATGGTCATCTACGGCGGACGATGTGTTTGCATTGCTTCATTTAACCAAGGTTTTGTTTTGGCTTTTCGAAATAGTTAGGATTGAATATTTGTTTTACATTAAGAATAAACCGAAAAGTGCAATGCGGCAATGCCGATGCCGAATGCACTTGCCCTCCGTCTCACCTCACCAACGATGCCTTGACATTCCGTAGACAACCTTTCATAGCCAGAATTCTCGTCGTAAGAACTTTTCGTTGTCATGCTTTTCTTTTTTCAGAAATCTCGTTTGTTTTCTGACCTTGTAGGCAACAGGCTTTGTAGTTGAAAAATGGTAGTCTGATAGTTGGAGTTTTTGAAGTCATTCCCTTTCGTTGTCCGCGTATTTCGTAGTTACTTCAGCTACGAATTAAACTGATGCCATTTCACTCAGCTCGACGAATTACGCTCGGAGAAATTTTTTCTGTGGGTGCATGTTTTCTGGTGGAAGTAGGTTTGACCATTTTTAATAGCGGTCTTTGTGAAAAAAAACGGCGCTTTTGGCCGAGCGGGGGCTCGGGGGCGCAGCCCCCCGTGGGGGTTGCGGAGGGCGGAGCCCCGCAGTTATTTTTCAATACCAGCATAACACGGAATCTCGGCGCCGATTTCTGCTATCATAATCTCAGCGCCCCCTAGCCCCCCACAAGAATGTAGTTTGACCTGCAATAATCAGACCTCCACCCAACTGAGAGTTGGCAAATTGACCAATCCGAAATCTGCGTCCAATTCACGTTGCAAAACCGCAGTTCTGATTATTCCAGAACAAACTACATTGTTATGGGGGGCTGGGGGGCGCCGAGATTATTATAGCAGAAATCAGTGCCGAGATTCCGTGTTATGCTGGTATTGTTTGAAATTTAAATATCGAATATTCGAATAATATTAAATATCCACAAAGCAACGAACCAACGAAGCATCGAACCAACGAAGCAACGAACCAACGAACCAACGAAGCAACGAACCAACGAACCAACGAAGCATCGAAGCATCGAACCAACGAACCAACGAAGCATCGAAGCATCGAAGCATCGAACCAACGAACCAACGAACCAACGAACCAACGAACCAACGAACCAACGAAGCATCGAAGCATCGAACCAACGAACCAACGAACCAACGAACCAACGAACCAACGAAGCATCGAAGCATCGAAGCATCGAACCAACGAACCAACGAACCAACGAAGCATCGAAGCATCGAAGCATCGAAGCATCGAACCAACGAACCAACGAACCAACGAACCAACGAACCAACGAAGCAACGAACCAGTGAACCATCGAAGCAACGAAGCATCGAAGCAAGAATAAGCGAAGAAGCCCAGATACACAGTTACCATTTGGTCCCCTCATCCGAATCCTTACCAGAAAGAGTACGGTAGATATTACAATCGGGATCGGATGCGGGATTGTATTTGTTTAATTCGTCACCTTTCCGTGCACAGATGCGTGCACCAGCCTTTCGAATTGCAGGTGCACGCTGTGCACCTTGTTACTGTCATCAGCGGGCTCATTTAGACGCTGCGTCTCGAGCCATGTCTGTCCGGCCGTGTGGGTTCAGTCAACTGTATACTTCAATTCAATCAGTAAGCATTTCGAAATCTCACGTTCAGAAATCATTTTGTTTGATTTTCTTTTCTCGAGAATTCAAAATGTCTCTCCGCAATTCTCCTTGGTGATAGCAGACGGAACTGTTGAAACTTTGAGACCTCTCGACCATCAGAAGATGTCTCGCATTTTCGATCGGAAAATCTTGAATGACGGGAGTAGTTCAGACAGCGACGACACTGACTACATTCCTCCTGAGCAGGTTGAAGTGGAAGGTACGTTTTTTATGAGTATCGGAAGTTTCTGAATAGTTTGCAATAAAATTTTGAAAAAAATTAAGGTGGCAAAGCTGTTCGAGTACGGAACATTAATAAGTGGACTGAAACTGGACATTTTTTGACGTTTGTTGTGGTTTTGTTTTCAGGAGACGATAGCGAGTCTGGAGAAGCGGACTTGGAGCCAAGTAGCGGAGGAGATACTGATGTGGACCGTGATCGAA